>CAUYON010082840.1:0-52570 GCA_963573935.1 Arctocebus calabarensis
TTAGCTTCCCTAACTTTGAGTATGAAGATTCCCATTGCTGTTGAGTTCAACTTTTATTCCATGGTGGTCTGAGAAGATACAAGGAATAATTTCTACACTTTTAAATTTGCTGAGGTTAGACTTATGTCCTAGGAGATAATCTATTTTGGAGGATGACCGTTGGGCTGATGAGAAGAATGTATATTCAGTTTTATTAGGATGAAATGTTCTGTAGAGGTCTGTAAAGTCCATTTGTTCTAGGGTCAGGTTTAAGTGTAATATTTCTTTGTTTAGTTTATTCTTGGAGGATCTATCCAAAACTGTCAAAGGGGTGTTAATATCTCCAACTATTACAGTTCTGGAAGATATCAAGTTGTTCATATCCATTAGGGTATGCTTTATGAATTGAGGAGCATTCTGGTAGGATGCATAAATGTTAATTATTGAAATCTCTTCATGTTGGGTGTTTCCCATGACATATGAATGTTTCCCATTCATATTTCCCATGAATATGTAGTGACCTTCCTTATCTTTGTTGGTTTAAAGCAAATTGTATCTGCTGCTAAAATTGCAACCCCTGCTTTTTTCTGGTTTCCATTTGCCTATAATATACAAGTCCATCCCTTCACCCTGAGTCTATTTTTATCCTTTAAGGTAAGATGAGATTCTTGTATACAGCAGATATCCAGTCTGAGTTTATGTATCCAGTCAGTCAGCCTGTGCCTCTTACAGGATAATTTAAACCATTCACATTAATTGAGAGAATTGATAAGCCTGGTTGTATTTTGGGTGTCATGATTTTCGGATGTCCCATGGACAGTTTTAATCCTTTCACCACTGTGGAAGTTGGGTTTTGTTTTCTGGGTGACTTTCCTTTGGAGGTAGAGCATTGCACAGGACATTGTGGAGGATGGGTCTGAGAATATCCTGGAGAACTGGTTTAGTTATGGCAAATTTCTTCAACTTGTCTGTGTCATTGAACTATTTGATATCTCCATCACAAATGAAACTCAGCTTAGCTGGATATAGGCTCCTGGGCTGGAAGTAGTTTTGTTTTAGGAGACCGAAGGTCAATAACCATCTTCTGGCTTGAAATGTTTCAGCTGAGAGATCTGCAAGTCATTCTGATACTTTTCCCTCTGTAGGTGATGCTTTTCTTACATCTGGCTGCTTGCAGAATTTTCTCCTTTGTCTTAACTTTGGCAAAATTAATCACAATGTGTCTAGGAGATGCTTTATTTGGATTGAGTCTTGCTGGGGTTTTGTAACTGTCTGTTATCTGAAGTTCTGTATCTCTTGCAATGCTTGGGAAATTCTCCTCTGAAATCTCTTGGAGTAGAGTATCTGTACCTTTAGGAGCATCCTCTTCTCCTTTGGGAATTTCTATAAGACAAATGTTTGATCTGTTGGAGTGATCCCACAACTCTCTCAGGGAATGATCAGTATTTACTCTCCATTTGTCTGCCTCTTTGAGTGTTTGGAAATGTTCAAAAGCTTTGTCTTCATTTTCAGAGATCCTTTCTTCTGCCTGGTCAACTCTATTACTGAGGGATTCTACTGTGTTTTGGAGCTCCTCAACTAACTTTTTCGTTTCCTTGACTTCTGCTATTTCTTTTCTCATTATGTCCATATCTTTGGTGACTTGGGCTTTGAATTCATTGATTTCTTGAGACAACTTTAGAACTACCCTTTAGAATTCAATTTCTATCTTTTCTTCCATTTTATTTATCTTATTTTCAATCCATATTCTGAATTCAGTTTCTGATATTCCTCCATTTGTTTATGCATGGCATCATCAGTTGTATCTCCCTTGTCATTTCTTGGGGGGGGGGGGAGTTGATCTACTCTGCTTATTCACATTGTCAGAGTTCTGTTATGTCCGCACCATGTTTGTTTTCCACCGTTTGGTTTAGAACTAGTAGGGTGAGATTGCATTGGGGTTCCTAGGTAGTAGGGATAGCACCTTACCTAAGTGCTAGACTTTGTAATTGTGGCTTGTCTCCTGTAACCTTACAAAGGCCTCTTTCAGAGTTTTAGCCAGAGGCTCTGAGGTCCTACTTGGTGAGAAAGCACAAACTAGGTCTGTTTGATATCAGCCTACCTCTACCCTATCCTAAGAAACCACTGTATTAGATTTAAATCTTGACTGTGAAGCGATACAACAGCTGTGGCGCCCAGCCCTCACCCTTCAGTTCTTTTCCATTATGAACTTGAAGGTCAACCTCAGAATGTCCCCGAGTGGACAGCCTCAGACACGGGTTCCAACCAAATTGTCTCAGGCAGTGAAAACCCTGCCCAACAGAGAGAGATTCAGGGATCTCCAATAGCACAGTTGGAGACAGGAATCCACACTCCTGCCCACCAGACTCTGTCCACACTGTTGTTCACTTCTCTGTTCACAGGCCCAGCTGGAGCCAGGGGCCACACCCCTTCCAACTAGCCTCTGCTTGCCAGACCAGTTGGGGTCAGGGAATCACGCAATCACGCCCCCGCCTGCCAGTCTCAATCCATTGCCTGACAAGCCTCTATTTGCAGGCTCTGTTAGAGTCAGGGCACCGCCCTGCCCTCTGGTCTCAGGCCACACACAACTAGCCTGTGCTTGCCAGGCCAGTTAGAGTCAGGGGACCATGCCCCCACCTGCCAGTCTCAGTCCAGTCCACTGCCTGGCAAGCCTCTGTTCACAGGCTCTGTTGAGAGTCAAGGCACCACACTCTGCTCACAGGTCTCAGTCCTCACCTGGTAGGCCTCTGCTCACCCAACCCTCTAGAGACAGTGGCCCATGCCCTAGCCCTCAGGTTTTGGTTCACACTCACTGCTTGAGGGTTCTGTTGAAATCAGGGCATCATGCCTTTGCTCTCAGGTCATAGTCAACACCTATCAAGCCTCTGCTCGCAGGCCCAGCATGGGCTGGGGGCCAGCCCTGTCTGCTGAACTCAGTCTACACAGGCAACCACTCTCCCACTGTGGGTGCCATCAGACCTAGGTGTTCTGAACCCCATCCTGGCAGACACAGCCTGAACCGAGGGTCAACACTACCACTGGCCAGGAATAGTCATAACTGGGGGACTGCCACTCCTCCCACCTAGTGTCCCTTTCTTCCCACACCTCTTTCTTCCCCATTAGTCATAGATTCCGTCCTGATGGTTGGCGGTCCACACTATGCCCAGATCTCTCAGGACAAGACCAAACACTCTGCAGGGGGCAGAATTTCAATGTGATGGGGAAAGGGTGGACTCGGAGTTTGGACTTGTGGGGGAAAATATCCATTCAATTTTATGCCTGGCAGGGTGGTGTCTAGGTTCATAAGTGGGACCTCCCAGGAAAAAGAGACCTGGAGTTTAACGGCTCTGTCCAGCAAGGTCTTTTGTTCCCTGCTTGTTTGCCGATACAACAGGCCCTCTGCTTGGGGGAGGGGTCTCCCATCCACTAGATCATAGGCTTTGTACCTGTACCTTGGTTTCTTGAATACTCTTCCTAGGAGTAACAGCTTGCCAAACTTCTTTCTTGGCTCAGCTCCCCATTTTTGGCTTCATAGAGTCCAATTCCATCCAGTTTTTCTTCCTCTACTCAGGAGCTTCTGCTGAAGGTTGCTACTAGTTGGTCATCTCCAATTATTGAACATTCCTATTGCTTCCAAAAATTTCCCTATTACAGACAGTATTACACTTGACCTCTTCTCCCCTAAATTTCTGTAGTATGTTTAAGTCATCTTCATACTATATACCCAGAAGTAGAATTACAGGTTTGGGTATTTCTAATCCTTTGCACCACTGCCAAACTTACTTCCTAAAGAATTATACTAATTTATAGTACCATCAATGATCTATCAGTATCCCTATTTCACTGAACCCTTTCCAATATCATTTTTTTATTATTTAATTTGATAGATAGGAATAGTTTCCCATATTATATGTATTTTCATTTTTTCAGTGTTAGGCTGAGCTTTCCTCATATAATAATGCTACTACCATTACTGATGATCTTATTTATTTAGTGTTTATTATAGGTTTTCTTTGAAACCCTTCACATAGATTTTTCAGGTTTAATTTGCCCAACTCTGTGATTTATTGTTATTATTTTCATTTTTATGTGAGGAAAATGAGTCATGATAATTAGCTCCTCAAGTTTATGTGCCTGATAAGTAGGTTACAGTTTGGTTCTGCTATAAGTTCCAGGCTCTGATCCTGGGGTTTCTTTGGCAGGTCCAGTGGCTTCACAGTGTCATCCTGACCTCGGGCCACCTGTACTCTGCTCCCCCCTCACTGCAGTTTTCATAGTTGTAGGTGCTGTTGATACCTGTAGGCACTTAATGTGCCTTCCATGCAGAGTAAAAGGTGAGAATGAAAAACCCTCTATAGACTTTTATAGTGAACAGAATAGTGTGATGAGGTAACCTGATAATGTAAGGGAAGTTGGGCATTTATTCTCATTAATGGAGAAAAGGAGGAAAAAATTGGCTCGGCGCCTGTGGCTTAACAGGCTAAGGCACCAGCCACGTACACCTGAGCTGGCAGGTTTGAATCCAGCCTGGGCCCGCCAAACAGCGACAGCTGCAACCAAAAAATGGCTGGGCATTGTGGCCAGCACCGGTAGTCCCAGTTACTTGGGAGGCGGAGGCAGGAGTCTCGCTTGAGCCTAGGAATTGGAGGTTGCTGTGAGCTATAATGCCATGGCACTCTATCCGGGGCAAAGTTTGAGGCTCTGTCTCAAAAAAAGAAAAAAAAAGGAGGAAAAAATTATTGAGTAGGCCAGGATCTTTCTTTCTTACAACCATCATCCATTTAGCTAGTCTGTGTCAGAGCACCCTTCCCATTAACAGGCTCCACATGTGATGTGCTCATTCTCTCCCTCAGGTCATTTAATCTTTCATCCAGTTACCAAATCAAGGTTGAATTTCAGAATCAGGGATGGTGTATAGAAGGTTAGGCCAGGCATGGAGTCCATAGTGTGTAGGTCAGGGGTCCCCAGCCTTTCTGGCACTAAGCACTGGTTTCATGAAAGACAATTTTTCTACAGACCTGGATAGGGGGATGGTTTCAGAATTACTCAAACACAT
The DNA here is from genome assembly GCA_963573935.1 of Arctocebus calabarensis. NCBI lineage: Eukaryota > Metazoa > Chordata > Mammalia > Primates > Lorisidae > Arctocebus > Arctocebus calabarensis. Next base: position 5,036 of record CAUYON010082840.1, read on the forward strand.
TACATTTATTGTGCACTTTATTTCTATTATTATTACATTATAATATAAAATAGTTGTCCTCTTTAAATTGCACAGAAACTATATGGCCAATAGTGAAATAATCATACAACTTACCATAATGCAGAATCAGTAGGAGCCCTGAGCTTGTTTTCCTGCAACTGGGGGTGATAGGAGACAGTGACACCTAAAATGTGTTGTTTATGTCCAGCCTACTCCATAGTCTTGTTTTGGATGCTGTCACTCTGGAAAGCTCAGCTTCACAAATATGCAATGTTGCAAATAGAAGCAGCCTTTTCAGTGCTTTTGTGGCAGTCTTAGGCTCTTCCCCCTTGACTTTAATCCAGAATGTATGAAGACTGGAAGTTGTCTCAAGGATAATTTTAAGGCCACCATCATCTGTGATGTCAAGCAGCTGATCCTCTTCTACCAAGAACAAAATCAATTCACTGGGCATAGTCACCAATGGGCCAGTTGTACCCAGTTTGGGAGTCCTTTGTGGTTGGGAAGTAATGCTCTAACTATTTTGGAAGCTGGGAGAGGTGATCAGGCACCAGCTGGGAGAAAGAAAGCCCTGACTTGGTCTCTTTCAAAAGCTCTTCTAATGTTTGGTGCATGTCAAAAGTCCCAGTGCTCTCTCGTCACCCCTACAACTGTAGTTTGGCTTTGAATGTGGCCACTTTATCTGCCTTTTTGAACACAGTTGTCATTCTCCCGTGAAGTGACAGATTGAGTTCGTTGAGCAGGTTGAATATGTCTTACAAGTAAGCAAGTGTCGAGACCCATGCTGTGTCACTGAAATGTACTGCCCAGTGATGACTGTTTCCAAAAGTAAATCTCTAGAGCAGGTGCCAACCCTGTATGCTGAAGATGGCAGGTTCAAACCCAGCCCCAGCCAAAAACTGCAAAAGGAAAAAAAAGAGAGAGAAATCTCTAGAGCAGTTCTCATAACTCAAAACTTCTGGCCAGTGATACACGTTCAGAAAGCCATCTCACTTCTGTGTATAAGAGAAGACAAGTGTGCTCTGCATCCATCTACTCACAGGGCTGCCTCAACAGACATGAGTTAAGGGCATGTACTTTTACGTGGTTGATAATCTAATCACACCCCACAAACCATTTAGTTCAGGTGGCATTTTTTGGTTAGTCACTATTTATCTATGGATGACACAGTGTACAGACTCACATTCACAAGCAACCCCTTTTATCTGAGTAGTAACACCAGAAAGCTGTCCAGTCATTGTATGCACTCGGACCATGAAGATATCCACACAAAATAACCAATTTGGTTTACTTTGATGAAAGTAATCATTCAAAGACTTGAATAGCTCTGCAGCTGATATGTGCACATATCATACATATCCTCATGCACGTCCTCCTGAAAAATAACATTGCACAAAAACAAACATCGTTGCCTTATTGACAACATGGATAGATGCATTAGACCTGGGTTGTGTATCCTCATGAGTCATTAATCCTCTCTAATAATTGTGTCCGAGTACCTTCTGCTGTGATACCAATCCACATAGTTAGGGTGCTAGCCAAAAGAGGAACACGTTCCCCCCTTTTAGACCGCAGCCTCTCCTGAAGGTTTATGACAAATGTCCTGCTGAGCTGGCCGGCTCAACTCTTCACCAATAATAGGGGGCTGCACCGCTTTATAACACAGCCATGAAGAGCGATGCTCTCAGTGCAGACAGGGTGGATGAGGTGGTGGCCTCCAATAATCGCTTCTGTTCTTCATGTTCACTTGTTTTCCTCTGAAAAACTCCAAAGGCTTATCTCTTAAATCAGGGTGCTTGGTCTCCATGCAGCGAAGCAGTTTTGAAAATTTCGTGGCTTCGTTGGATAACTGATCACCATGTATTATACAAAGTGGGCTTGAAGAATGTGAATCACCTGTTATAATGAACCTGAAATTTAAGTAGGACTCCTGGTATTTTCTTTTAAATCAGTGTTCATTTTGTTGGGGTTTGTAGAGTCTTTTGCTATCTCATTGTTGGTTTCCCCCTTTTCGTAGATGCTCTCCAGTGGTGTTTGTTTTTCACTTATTTTTGCAGGGGGTAGCTATGACTGAGATAAGTGTGAGAACGAGGTACAGACGGAAGGACTATATTAAAAAAATGGGCCACGTGGCACAGTACAATGAGTGCCAGGTTCTGACTAAAAGTCTGCCACCACAGTTGAGGCCATCAACTCCTGACTATAAAGCCTGCCACTGGGTGCAGCTTAATCGTCAACTTGCCACTCACTGATAGGGTTTTGATATGCGTTTGCAAGGACTTGATTTATTATGGGCTCTTATTGATTATGGTCACTCAAATGCCTCTGCTAATAATCTGTATTTTTAACCACTCCCCAGAACAGCAGCACTGCCTCAGCTCCACCTCTGATCATCAGGCTTTAGAGTCTGATAAGGAGCCGCAGCCTAGATCCCTCACAGATGCAGTTCCCAGCAGGGTTCCCACTCACTCCTCTGAGGATCGGCTATCCTTGCTGATCTAACAGAAGGCCGTGCTCAGGAGTGCCATGCTCAGGAGTGCCTGAAGCTCCACTCTGCTGTCTGCTGCTCAACTTCTGCTGAGTGCCCAGATCCTAACAGACTGGGGACAGCTACCAGCCTATGGCCCAGGGTTTGGGGATGCAGGTCTAGACATTTTATCTGTCTCCAACCTCATCCAATATAAAATGAACAAGAAGGGAGAGAGTAACTGCCTTAAAATTACCATGCTGAAAAGGGAGGAGAGAGAAATATTTCAGTGACCTATCCAAGTGGCCAAGAAAGAGTGAGACCCACCTGCTGTGGAATTGGTGCAAGTTCTTTAGACAGTCCCTGGTTCTAACCTGTCTGATTATCTTCCTTACACATTATATTACATTTGGGGGAAGTTTCATCATCATTTTCAGTTCACTGTTAGAAATCAGAGGCCCGGGTCATCAGACTGGCCTGCTATGGGCAGATAGTGCTCTTTGCTGGGCTGTGTTGTAACCTGGACAGCTGGTTGCAGAAGATGCAGAGGTGCCTCAGGAGTCCCAGCCTGTGCCCACTTTGTTCTCCACTGCACCCGGCTCATCTGCAGGTGACTTAGGGCACATTCATATCCTTCCACGATCTACCTTCTCTCTTCTAGAAAGTTAACATTTACTTCTCTTGAGCTTGCTATCCTACTCATTTACCACATAAGCTCAAAGGCAGCCAGTTCTGGATGAGCTCAGAGCCCAAAGTGCTCTGCACCCATTCCAGGCCACTGTACAAGCTGCTAGTCTGCTTACGCAGTGTGACTGTATGGTACAAGCACGCTGGGAGGGTCACAGCAGATGCAGATGTATGGACTTTGGGGGATGGACTTTTGGATGGATGGACTTTTGAGTTGAACCATGGTGCAAACCTTTGAGATGTGGAGAAAGCCGTGCTGTCCTCTCGATAACTTCTTTTTGAGAAACAGCCTTTGTATTGGTGCTGGTTCCAGAGTTGGCCGGCAAGTTCCCATGCACTCTGCACTGCATCACAAAGGAGGTGCTATCTCACTGACTGAGCTGTGAAGCCATGTCCATGTGGCAGCACTCTGTCAGCTACGGGATGTGTGCAGGTGTGTACAAGGCCAGCCTCCAGCAGGACCTGGGGCAGTAAGCTGTGCAGACAGATGGCTCAGACTCTGGTGGTTTCTGCTTCTGATCCTCCCCAGCTTCAGCTTGCAACTGTGACCTCACAGGGAGTTCTCTGTGATGTCTCAGCCTGCTTTATCATGGTTGTACGCAGCATGTTGGCGGCACCCACAAGTAGACACTCTACCCATGAGTGATTCTGAAGGGTGGTGGGGCAGGAGACTCTCAACAGGCACAACTTCCTGTCTGTCTACTTGGTTGGTAATGAGAGATAACTAGAAATATGGCTCTGCACAGATTTTTTAAGCAATAAGTCAAAAGAACAGCTCAGTGATCAGAGGCGCAGAAGGAAAAGATTGGAAATTCAGTGACAAGGTGTTGTGAGAAAATGTATGTAACTATATCTCTCTGAATAAGTACAGAGTGTGTAGGAATTCCCACTGAAGAGAAATTCAACAAAGAGCCCTTAGTAATCTGGTGGACAAGATTGACCCATTCTCTGGATACCGGTCAGCCTCTTTCTTCCTTGCCAGGGGGCTCACAAACAGTGGTTGTAATGATGGAGACAGAGGGTCTGCCTGCTCACCAAGCATAACTCAGCTGCAGAACTACTGAGCACCCCGCCTTCCGACAGCAGAGTCCAACAAGGAGCCTCATATGGCAACATTGGCCATGGAGATAGTTGGCCACTTGGTAGCAGATTGACAACCTAATTTCCCCTTGATGGTTCATATCAATCTTGTTAACCTAGTAACCTGCAGCTGTTTCACCTGGGATCAAGTTCATCATGAAATGGTCACTGCTTTGTTACTGGAACTGGATGTAGATTTGCTTTCCTTGCCTGAAATATTTCTGCCAAAACCACCATCTGTGGATTTACAAAATGCTCTTATTGCTGTCCTATTCCTCACAACCCCACTGCTGAGCAGGGTGCTCATTTTACAGTCAGTCAAGTGTGGGGTGGCTCGTGTCACTTCCTGGTGGCATAACGGAAGCATCTGGACTAATGGATAGGATGACCTGTTGAGGATGCATCTCAAAACACCAGTTGGGTGGTATCACTTAGTGGGGCTGCTATTATATCCTCTTGGGGGTGACTTTTGCTCTGAATCAGGAACTAATCCCAACTGGCCAAGTTTCCCGCATAGGTTCTATGGCTATGGAGTTCAGTGAGTATTGAAAGGAAGGCAGAGTGGAAGCCCCCAGAACTGTACCTTACAGTATGATATGACCCTAACAAATGGTGCTCTTGTATCTGTACTTGAATTCATGGGTTTCAGGATTGTGCGTTGGGGAGTAGGTGTTGAGAATGGATACTTTTTATTACTCCTTATATTCACTAGCAGAGAGCTTGCTTTGTGTTTGGAATTTTGAACACTGCTAGTCTAGAAGTAATATTTCCCAAGGGAGGAATGCTTCCATTAAATTGTACGCTGGGACTGCCACCTCATGCTGTTGAAACAGCTACAGAAAGTGGCTATGGTGGTTGACATGATTGATATGAACCATCAAGGGGAAATTAGGTTGCCATAAAACAGTGGGGACAGGGAGATCCTCTAGTCTGTGGCGTATCTAACTACTCCCTTGTCCTGTGGTAACAGTTGATCAGTGTCTTCCACTCAACCTACACTGGGCTGGTAGTGGCACCAAATGCAAGTATAGCAGCCATGGAAATGACCTCCTGCTGTGAGGTCACCAATGATGCCTACCAGTGGCCAAGCATGGCAGGGGCCCTGTGCAGGCTCTTGCCAGCCCTGTGGGAGTTCCCTGATGGCTGCAAGAGTGCTCATCAGCTAGCCACTTCCATGTAGAGATGCCTGGAGTCCATAGCCTTCCCTCCTTCCTGCTGTCATCACGAGGGTCAGTCCTGCATTGTTATCTGGAGGATCTTCCAGCCTCTACTTTCTTTCTGCTCTCTTTCTGTCACAAACACTTTCAACTAAATCCCTTACAGACCTAATTCTATTCTTTTGACCATTTCTTAGGGGATCCAAACTACCCCAGGTAGTACTGGAGCCAGGACTGTTCTGAAATTAGTACAGGCCGTGGAATAGGGCTCTGTAACAAGGGTGCTCTCCTGAATGGTGTGGCCATGCAGGTGTGATGACTTAGGGGACAATGGTGCCAGCAAGGGCAGTAGAGTTGGCTGATGATGTTAAGTGAAATTGACATTTTGAAAAAGAATGAGAAACAGAGGACCTTTGACAAGAGATTGAAGATGACATGAGAGCTGAAAGGCCTCTGTGGTAGCTCACACAGAAACCCCTAGAGTGCTAGCAGGAACTACGAGATTGAAGTTAGAGGATGTTTGCTCAAAGGAACTGGGCTATAAGACTTGTGCAAGTATTCATTGACTAGGATGCTTTTTGTGGGATGCAGTATTTAACCCCCTGGAAGGGACTCTATGTTATGGGCAAACTTCTGGCTAGGAGGTTCTTCGAGGCCTAGAAAAAGTTATGGATAACGCCAAGCAAATTAAAAAGGCCTGAGTTGAAAGTGGTAATAGAAAGAATAGAGACACTGAAGGAATTGGGAACGTTGGAGTTTATGAATTATGTGAGGTTAAGAAAAATAGCCCAAGGACACACCATTCATGGAGCCAGCAAGTATGTGCTTGTCTGAGCAGAATCAGCAACGCCACCTATGTCATCAGTGGTTGTTCTCTACAAGGCAAAATTGATGGAAGGAGAGATAGACATAGTTACACAAGTACGCCAATCATATGGGATGCTTAACTGTGGGCACCAAGTCACCACACACCCAGGACTGCCTATCAGCATTGGTCTGTGGTGATCCAACCACAAGACATTGTCAGATGGAAGTAGGACATCCAGGATTGAATCCAAGATGGACCAGCAGGCCCAAGCAAGCCACATGAGCTGGTAGCCCAACCCCCATTTTGCCTAGAACAAGCATATCATTGCCAGTCCCCAAACTGACATTTGTTCAACAAGCAGAAAAATGAGAAGGATTCCAGAGCTTCCTTTATGGGTTGATTGACTCAGTCAATAGATGCAAGCTAGAGTTAGACAGTGGCTGCTGTAGTTCACAAGAGCACCTGGAAGACAGCAGGGAGGGAGAGTAGACAGCACTCAGGGGTCTCGCTGCAGCCAGGGGCCTAATGGGTAAAAAGCTGAAAGATTGGAGACAAGGATGCCTGGAGCAGCGGCCCATGGTAGACATATAGGCATGGGCAGGAAGTATGACAACTTGTCAGTTCCCTTCGTTCCCAGCACAAAACACATAACCTTAAGAGAGGCCTGAACAATCAAGTAGGTAACACTGGCCAGCTTTCACCATCAGCTATCTCAGAATTCCATATAGACATAGGAAGGGAGTGGCCAGGGAGAGGGGAGCTACTTATGGGACCAATAGCATTGACACCTGCTCTTTCAGGTTCATTCTTTACTGCCTCCTCTGAATGTCAATCCAGCAGGATAGAGAACAACACAGAGTCCTCAGTAGGGCACTTTGCCTCAAGGTCAACAACAATCCTCTTGGTAGGAAATTGATGCCATTTGGCCCCTTCCAGTGGAGTGGTTCATCTTTAGCGGGATGTATGCATACTCACGATGTATGTGTGTCTGTCTTCTGTCTGGCTGGCTACATCACCACAACCCAAGGGCTAATGGAAGGCCTGACCCTCGGCATGGAATCTTGCACAAAACATCTGACCAGGGTTTGGACTACTTAACACAAGAGGTGTGGCAATGGGCCAGACTACTCCCAGCAGGAATGGGAGGGCTGCCTGTTTCTGTGGAGTGGAGGGTGGTGAGAGACTGACTCCCACTAGGCCCACCAGTAACCAGTTTGCCTGGAGTAGGGTTTTCTGCTGTTAGGTCATTCTTTGCTCATCCTTTTGCTTTTCTTGGAGCTTTTTTGGTCTGTGCTTGTTGGCAAATCTGGGATTTATGGAAGGTGATGAGGAAACCAGGGAGCTGAGTGTAGTGTCATTCCTCAACTATAAAGGTCCTCGGAAAGCTGCCAGCTTCTTTCCACCTTTCAGAGACTTCCTATGCTCCTTTGTTGTGTTACATGCAGGATTTTAGTAGTAAAAGGGAGAACTTGAGAGAAATGGGACTACTCTATCTTGGCAGAACTAGAAGTTTCCCATAATGTAATTTTATCTTCTTCTTATGTGCAAAGTCTCAGTGGCAGCCACTTTTCGATTTGTGACTTTTCAACTTACGGGAATTAAGAATTCAATTTTTCTTTTCTTCTTTCGTTTTCCTTGTATTTTTTAATAGGAGATATCTGATTGTGTTGTCCAGGCTGGTCTCAAACTCCTGGGCTCAAGTAATCCCTTTGCCTCAGCTTCCTGAGTAGCTGGGACTAGAGGCACACTCCCCTGCCCTGGGCTTGAGATTCTGCTTTTTGATTTGCAACATATAGTTTGTTTTTAGTTTTCCTTTTTGAGCTATAGCCTAATTGAATTGTTATCAGGATTTATAGTCTGTGTGATTTCAATCCTTTATAATGAGACTTAAAGTCATTTATAAATTTTCCACATGTTTATAAAGTATGCTGTAATTTTTCATGAAGAATTATGTGGCTGGCAGCACTTGTGGCTCAGTGAGTAGGGCATCGGCCCCGTATACCAAGGGTTGCAGGTTTGAACCTGGCCCTGGCCAAACTGCAACAACAAAAAAAATAGCTAGGCGTTGTAGCAGGTGCCTATAGTTGCAGTTACTCGAGAGGCTGAGGCAAGAGAGCTGGAGGTTGCTGTGAGCTGTGATGCTACAGCACTCTACCGAGGGTAACAAAGTAAGACTCTGTCTCTTAAAAAAAGAATTATGTGGCTGTCTACTAGGTTAGCTTTATTAATTGTTTTAAGGACCATTTTGTCTTCTGTTTATTCTACAAGTTACCTATAAAAACTACCCTGTAAATTACTGTATTCATCCTTGCCTTATCAAGATCCAGTATTTATTTGTGGTAGCATGTTATATCCTTATCCTTTAAGAATGAAATTAAAATAAGGATATTTCAATGAAATTAAAACTGAAAAAAATGCCATCAGTAGAAATTCATCAAAAGAAATACTGAAGAGTATTTTTCAGAGAGAAGAAAAAGGATTTGCAATGAGAGATGAAAGAAGTAATGAAAACCAAGACTATTAAAGAATAATAATAATGACTTTTCAGATTTGAAAACACATGAAGACAATAGACATAATTAAGGAAAAGGTAAATGCATTGTCTGTAAAAGTGATAAAAGCATGGATAAATACTAGCTCTAGATAAGTCACAAATGTATTCTGTAACCCATAGGACACTAATTCTACATGGTATCCTAAGTCACCAGTTCTTTTTCTTCAGCATATTAAAGATGTTTAACTACCTTAAAGAATCTTGGTTTCTTCTGATAATGAGCTGCTGGGATTACTTCCTCTATGGATGGACTCTGTCTTCTCTGGCCACCTTGAGGATTCCTGGTTTTTCTGAGCTCCACTGTAGTGATGCCACCTGGGAAGCCCTCATTGAGTCACTGTCCTCCATCCACCGAAGGAAATCAAGGAGCATTATCTTGTCAGCTTTTGTTTTTCTGCTTTGTTTTTGCCATCTCACCTTCTGGAACTTCCACTTTAACATTCTCTGAATTCCTTGCTCTCTTTTGCATTTTCTATCTGTGCTTTTCCTTTGATCTGCCTTCAGATTCACTCTTCTCTCTGAAGCCTGTGGAGCATCTTGGGGTCCTTAACTTCTTAAGCCCTCATTCAATAGACTGACTCTTTAGGCAGTTTCTGACATCTCTGAACCTACTTTTACTTTTCTACAAAAACAAAAAAAGGTGGGGGCGAGAGGGAGATTTCTCACTGTTTATGGGAATTGAGAGGTTAAATGAGATAATAACTGAAGGAACTTAGCATGGTTCTTGGCTGACGATACGCATTTATTGACTCCTTACGAGTAGCTTTTTAAAACTATGAAACAAAATACTTGGTAATACATTGAATGTTAACAGTTTCATAGACAGACATTACTTATTGGATACTTAACTGTTCCCATTTTAATTCTAAATTAAATGGTTAGGATGGGAATAATCTCTGAAATCAAATAATGTTTTTATTTGATAATATAAATATAATAAAATGAGTGGGAAAATTAATACTCCCATAAAATGTATTTGGAAACAGGCCTCCCTAAAATTTAAATTGCAGAAATTAAAAAATAGAAAATGTTAATTATTAAATAAAATATTATTAAATATTGAGTAAAATTGAGAAATGTTTTCACTTTCTGAAAATTGAGTATAAAACTAAGGTGACAATATTTGCAGTTGCTTCCAGTGGTCAGGCTGTATTAGTACTCTACTAACATAACTTCAGGTATATTCGTAGGTTACTTTTGTTAATTCTGTGCCTATATGTGGGGTCAGGCCTAGGCTTTATGTGCTTCTCTGAGTTTAAGAGGAAGAAGTTAAACAGTGTGTGTATCTTGGAGTAAAACTGCTTATGGACCAAGTGCTGTAGGGGCACAGACATCTGCGCCCTTATAAGGTCAATCAGTCTCCCATTTTGTGAAGGCAAGTTTAAAGTCTTTTGTGAGTTAGAAAGGGAAAGTCCTGGTGGGATTTTCCAGGCTACTCCCTTAAAAGGATTAACTGCCTCCAAATGGTCGGTTAAAGGATTATTACTTAGCATAAGAATAACCTTGGTAAAGTAGTTATCAGGATAGTTATACAAAATAAGTGGTTATCAGTTACTCCAATTTATCCATAGAACTGTTAAGTACCAGGTGGTAAAAGGCCTGTGGCCAGGTTTAAGTCATATGTTATTGATTAAGTCATAAGATTAAGTCATGTGCTTGTTGATTAAGTTATGTGCCTATATAAGCCTTGTTGGAAAAAATAAATTTGCTGAAATGCCGGAGCTAGCGTCTGCCATTCCCTTTCAAATCAATCATTTCCTCTGCGGTGTTGCCTCTGCGTCATTGATCAGGGGGGCTGGGTGGCAGCAACAAGCGCTTAAAGCATATTTTCATTTAAGTTTTAGTAATGTTATTAAACTTTGTCTGAATATGTGTTAGCCTGTTTGTCAGTGTCACTTACCATACAATGGGATTTATTCCTTTAAAAATTAGGCATTTGGACTTAGTTTTTGTATTTTGTGTTTAAGCTAAAACAGCAGGTGCTTTGCAAACTTCAGAGAGAAAATTTGACACCAGTGAAATTTAGATGACCACCACTTCTAAACACTTTCAAACAGGCTTTCGGAAGTATTATGTTACTACACAGACAACTCAGTTCATTAATTTATTTTATCAATTCACTCAAGACCTACTGAGGTGTTTAATTACGTTACATAGAAGAATTCAATGTGCAGAAATACTCAAAACCACAAAAGAAAGTCTAAGATAAGAAATCTGTATTCCAAAAATTAGAAATAAGCAAGTAAATAAATATCAAAACTGTCTCTTCAATATAAGAAATTTTCTCCAGCATCAGAAATTTCACACCAAAAGGAATTTTTTTTTTTCCTGATTTGCATCAGCAATGACCAATGACTGTCACTGATCATCCTAAAACTACTGCAACACTAGGGCAGTTGTGTGCCCCAGAGTGCTATGTTCTGGATATTCAAGATTTGCAAGTTAACTAAGAAATCAAAAGATAGCAGGGCAGGTAAATGACAAAGGGAACATTCAGTTGCCCTTTAATATATACATTAGCCTTCAACAAGGATAGGAATTAACTCTGAATTAATAGATCACAGTCTATTAATAGATTCACAATTTAACAAGTTTTTAACATAAAAATACAGAATGATATTTTGGGGATTGATGTTTTATAATCTAAATTAATGGGTTTTGTAAATAATATAGCACACAGATATAAAATTAACTACAACACAAAGTATATGATTTCTAAATCGTGCTAAAATAAGATGCAAAATTCGTACTATGACAGGGACACAGAGTGGCAATTAATTCAATTAGGACTACAGATGCCTTCTCATGAGCCAAGCAATGACACTTGAATTGGAGGTTGGAAAAGGGCTAATAACTCAACATGCTGAAAGGACATTTAGGGATAGGAGCTTGGCAAGTAGAGGCCATGCTCAGAGTCCTGTCTGGGGTGGCCAGAGCCTAGAGGATGAACTGACCAGCAAGGGTTTGGGTCACCGTGTGACTAGGATCTGATTGTGAAGACTGATGTGCTATGCTGACAAGTTTGGATGTCAACCTTGTGTACAACTGGGATCCTCAAAATTAAGAATTCAGTTGAAAACTAGATCTATGTTTAGAAAAGTAAAATAGTAAGCTGTACATTGGTTTGGAGTAAGGATGTGGTATAAGTAGACTATTTCATCTCTACTATGGAATAGACATGACCTGAGCTTTGGAAGTGGCAGGTGGAAGGTGAAAAGTACACAGTGTCACAAGCATTTATTCCAGAATGAGTACACTTCTCTCTCTAAATCGAAGTACTCAGAATAGTTACTGACTGTGTCAACCATCCACAGATGGCTGCTAGTGAGAAGAAGACAAAAGTAGGGAAATAGGTCGAGTAAGAACTTAAGGTTACAAATTATATTGGCCAAAACAAGTTTTCTTGTCAGTGGTGCTTATTCCTCTGATACTGCCCTGTTTCCAGATGGGATGACATCTATCTAGGTTACTTTTCCTTATTATATTGGGGAAAAGTACAGTAGGCTTGTACTTGTACTTCTATTGTCTATTGAAGCAAACTTAGTAAATTGTTAATATTTGTTAAATCATAATTTGTGTCTATAATTTTGTTCTCTGTGTGTTTAAACAGTTCATATTTAAAATAATGGATGCATTAATATTTCCAACAATGCTTATTTGAAATAATACATATTGCGAATTTCAAATAAAAATACCATATACCATATACATTAAAAACTAATTTCACTGCTTAAAATAAAAACATGTAAAATATCTAAATTATCTAAAATATTTTGGACTTTTAAGACATTGTATATATGCACCATTTATGTTCGAGAAGTAGAAAAAGTATTTCTTAAACATATTAATGATGTCGCAAACTTAAAGTGTATTAGAATTCATCTCTTAAACCGTTTCACTTCACAAAGCAGAAGATAAAACTGATAATTTCAAAAGATTAAAGTAATATAATCAAATACATCATTTAGTTTCAAGGGATACAGACTCCTTGCTGTCAAGGGCACGCTGGCCTCCCTGCCTGTGCCAGGGGTTAGCAGCAACACTGTGGAAGGCCCTGCACGGCTGGGTTGCATCTAGCGGTTGCTTCACACAGGAATGAAACAAAGTCAAGACTTTGACATGACTTTACTCAAGACGTCTGTGAAATCTAAGTTAAAAGTATTGATTAATCATCCCTAAAGGAAATATCCTATGAGTGAAAGAATGACACTACCTTGGAATCTCCTAAAACAACAGATAACTTCCAGATCCGCCTTACTGCATATAGGAGTAGCTTTGTTTTCAGATCTAAATATAGGTTGGAACTTGGAAATCAACTCATGTAATACATTTGGCAGCATGATTTTCTTTATTAACTAGAATAAATCATTTAACAATTGTTAAGTACTTAATAGAGCAGGCCTATTTGAAGTTGGAGAATTATGGCTCCCCCAAACTTTGAACTTGAATTCTGAGGCCCCTTTGAGGACTACATTGAAACCATAATATTTTGGAATTATAACTTGGACTTCATACTTTTTTGTCTTTGTTATATTAAATATAGAAAATACATAAATAATATATATTATGCAGTTATTAAAAGCAATATTTATTAAGTAGAACAGTTTCATTGTTGATCAACTCAGCAAAGAGTTCTTTGGACTAGAAGGGAAAAAAACAAACTGCCAACCTGAGATCACTGTATGGTGCGAAAACCTAACTGCAAGAAGAGCAGAAGCTTCTCTTGGACAAAAATGCAAATACTTTCATTACCGTTAGTATGAGTGACATCATCAATTCAATTCTGCTGTGTATTTCGATTAGAGTTATTTCCATGTGGAGAGAAGATTGAGGGGTTGAAACTGGAGATGGGGAGGGGCGTTACTTTGGTGCAGTGACAGCCACTGAGCTTCAGCTCTTCGGAGTGTGTGCCTGTGAGTGTGGGTCACTAGCACTCAGGTCAAGAGAAAGTCAGTTCCCCAAGATGATATTGTTCATTCTCTCTATATGCAAAAACATTACGAGGTTTCCTGAAATTCTCACACCACTGAAGATTCCACTGCAGTTATTTCAAAGCTTGTCATCTATTCTGGTGGGAATTACACTGCCAAGAGAAATGGGAAGACTTTGGGCCTCGTGGACGGGCCTCCCATTGCATCACATCTGGTGCTACTTATATGCTGAATAAGAGATAGCTAATAGCCCACCTACTCCTGGGTACTAGGGCAAGTTGTTGGAAAGTGATAATTTTTATATGACTTTGTCTCCAAAAATGTCTATCCTTGAATAATGGAGGAATGGCTAATGTCTAGCAGTCTTTACTGATAGAAGTTTTGGAAAGCTGATCACACCTGAGAGCAATTAGCTAATAATTCCCCTGAGTATTTTCATGAAATCTATGTGCATGCAGTTCACTTGGTTACAGATGTTCTTCATGTGTAAGGTAAAAATTAAATATGAGCATATCTAGAGTCTCGAGGATTCAGAGGCAGTGGTGGGTTTACATTTGCTAAAGTCTACAATGGTTCAACTTTTCAATGATGATTGGTGTATCAACATTACTTGAATATTATTCAGTCTTTAATGATTGAATGATTTGTAATATGATTATTTGTTAAATATTCTCTATGCCCTTTTTAGGAAGCCTTTCTAATCTGCATGTGTGACATCTAGTTTAGCTCTTCACACAATACACTGTGATTTCTTATCCCTGTTATTCCCACAAAGGCAAGGAACCGCACCTTACGCCTTCCTTGTCACCACAACATTCTGAACTTAATAGGTGCTTCATTCGAAGGTTAAGCATAAATAAATATATGAAAAGACACCTTAAAAGAGTTAAATAATGTTTGTATGTATATTTAATTCCTTAAAGACTTCAAATAGTGATTATAGTTTTCCTCCCTGTCCTTGTTAAGACTCCAGTCACTCCATTCATCACTGTGCTGTGTTATGATCGATCAAGGTGGAACTTTTCCTCTAATCAGAGCAGCAGGACTTTGCGATGGCTTTTTTATTCCCTATCCAGATGTAGAGAAAAGAAGTTGATGTGGAATTTTGTGTCCCCACAGGGAAGTTGTAGAGAGCACTCAGCTTCAGCTTTGTTTTAACACAAAAGTGTTTTCTCACTTTTCCCATCCCTTATCCCGCTCATGAGGGGCGGCTGAAGTGGGTTAGCCCTCCGGATTTTACTATGTACGTGGTGCAGACAGATGAGAAACAGAGGAATCCACTCAAGGGAGAGCTGAGATCTCTGTATTGCATTTAGATTTCGGGGACAAATTTGTGCAGGAGTTTAATTTTCCATAACTCTCCTCCAGAAACTTGATGGATTCTCCTCCTGTTCAGCTTGATGGAAAAATAGTGCAAAATTTCCAGCCTGCCCTGTCCCTCAGCTTAGGGGGTAAAGTCGCATCTAGAAGAGAACGTGATGTGAAAGAAAATGAAATATGTGTTTACCTGCGGTCCACAACGAAAGAACTCTGAAAGAACGGAAAAAGTGTGTGTTACTGTCCTGATGCCTGCATTTTCCACACGGCTGAGAACAAAGTGATAAAAGTAGCATGTAATTACAGGTGTAAGAAGGAAATATTACATTCATGTGAATTACACTAAATCCGTTAACGATAAACATTCGATATATGTCTGTAATTAGAATTTGGGCAAGATTTTAGTAGAAACCAGTCTTATTATCTATGATCCTTTCATGGGGGCACTAATCCCTGTGAAGGCGTGAAGGGGGCCTGGCATTTACAAACACTCCCAGGTGATGAATCAGAGCTGAAAAAGATATGCAGGTACACAGCGAGGATGGTTGACAACACAGCATTTTTAATCTTTATCTATAGAAAACATTTATATAGGCTCTCTAATGGAGGGTATAGAAATACATTTAATATATAATAGTGTACTTCCATGTACTTACTGTGAAAATAGCACATTTATTTAGAGAGGGATTTTATGCCCAAAGTTCTCAATGATGCTTTGAAATACATCCATTTCATTCTCTTGCAGTAATTGTTACTGAGAAAAGCAAATGTGCCAACCATTTCCCATCACTCCTCATCAAAAGTCTTCTCCTTTTGATCCATGTTGCCCAGAGTCATCTCGAAGGTTCACGTCAGTAAAATGTTCTAGAAAAGCGTCCGAGTTTTTGCAGTGTGCAGTGACTACATTTGCCGGCACTCGTGTCTCGTGCACATGGCCTGCCGTTCAATTCTCCACGTGCCTTCCTCGTACGTACAGTGACAGATGGTACACTCATCTGTCTTCACCTCTCTGCCCGCAGGGATGACAGCGGTTTCTGCAAAGCAGTTTGGTCCTGAAATACAGGAAGATGCTGCATGTTATGTGTGCAAAAGTATATAACACATACAATTAGGTAGTTCACATTACAGTATATGTTTTATTCCCATAATTGTAGCAACACAAAGTAGCAATTGTAGCAATACATGAAATGAACCAGTGTTATTTGAAATTTTCATGAGAGATAGCATTGTGACTTTGATTAACAGACTATTCTATCTTAGTGCCTCATGCATTAGCCAAAGCTGCAGCCATCTGATTTAACTAATTTTAAATAGTCATTAAAAAAAGCATCTGAAGCACTGGGACCTTCAAAGAAACGATCTTATTCTACATGACACTTTAAAAAGAGAGAGCTTAGATCAGCAAGCTGCATGAAGTGACATTAACACGGAAAGTATTAACATTAATACTTTCCAGATACCCTGGGAAAGATTTTTAAACTTTCACACACATTACAGTGACCTGGAAGGCCCTGAATAATAGTGGTTGCTGGTCCTACCCTCCAGAGTTTCTGACTCGCTAGGTCTGGGAAGGAGCCTGGGCCCTGGCAAGTTCTCAGGCGAGATGGGGGTGCTGGTTTGGGACCCACTTTGAGAAGCCCCATTTTAGTGTGTTCCAGAATATCTCTCTGGTAGTCCTTCACGAGAACGGAGATCTCCGTAATTCTCAACCAGCACCAACCAGAAGCTTGTCAGCCAACAAATGCATCACATCTGCCTTTATGTATTAGGTCCGAGACATGAAGAAATACTCGAGCTGAAACCACTGTTTTTTAAATAACAATGAATGACTTGATGTTTTGTTTCATGCTGGTAAACCTGATTCAGATCTCAACAAATGTTGTTTCTCCAAATCGCCTTCCAAATTTCAAATACTGGTAACTGCTTCATCCTAAATCAAAGCCCCCAAGTTTAACTTCAGCGGTTTGTCAAAATTCTCATTCTCCCTCTACCTTTGCTTCTACTGTTTTTGAAAGTGTCCCCACAAACAGATATATTTACTTATAATGTATGAAGTCCTCGAAGAGATAAAAGGTTCATCTGGAATATTAAAAAAAATAAATTACTTCAGCAAAAAAACTGGCCTTTTTCCAAATTTAAGCAGAATAATTCATGCTTTTGAGGTGGTGGTTTCTCAAGTTCACCAAGTGGGTGACACACACCAGCTCCTGAATGTGTGGACCCCTGGGCACACCGGCCCCTTTCTCCCACCCTGAACTCTGCTTCTAATCTTGTTCCCCAATCAGACGCTGCCCTAAGGTTCTGCCTTTGACATCTCTTTTGCTCCTTCTTGGAACTCAAATCTTTAATAATCATTATCTGGCAATGATTCCCAAATTATATCTCTCTTGAGCTCTAATCTTGTGTTTCCAGAAGGCAATTGTCTGCTGACAACAGATTTATCATGTCTGGGCCCAGAGTTTCTTCTCTCTGCCATCTGAGGCACTGTATTTATTTACTTTTTATATATTTATTTATTTATTTATTTTTGAGACAAGTGGCACTATGTTGACCTCGGTAGAGTGCTGTGGCATTACAACCTCAAAGTCCTGGGCTTAAGTGATCCTCTTGTCTCAACCTCCCAAGTAGCTGGGACTACAGATACCCGTCACAACACCTGGCTATATTTTTATTGTAGTTGTCATTGTTTAGCTGGCCCAGGCCAGATTTGAATCCGCCAGCCCCGGTGTCTGTGGCCAGTGCCCTAGCCTCTGAGCTACAGGTACCGCCATGGAGTTGTATTTATGTTAAAGAGACCCAACCATCAGCTTTGGTGAACTGAAATACTTAGAATTTAAGATCCTTTCCCCTAGCCAGTGGCCCCAATAGGATACCCTAGTACTCTCTGCACTCAGGCCTCCCCTGGTGGCCTACACGTTATGGTTACCATGTTGCTTTGCCTAGAATGAGTTTTCCTTTTTTTTTTTTTTTTTTGAGACAGAGTCTCACTCTGTTACCCTAAGAAGACTGCCGTGGTGTCATAGCTTATAACAACCTCAAACCCCAGTGCTTGAATGATCCTCCGGCCTCAGCTCCTTAGAAGCTGGGACTACAGGCACCCACAACACCCGACTAGTTTTTTCTCTTTCTAGTAGAGGTGGGGTCTCGCTTTTGCTTAGGCTGGTCTCCAACTCCTAAGCTCAAGCAATCCACCTGCTGAAGCCTCCCAGAGCGCTGGGATTACAGGTGTGAGCCACCGCGCTGGCCTTAGAAGGAGCTTTCTTCAGGTCTAGAAGGTCAAAGCCCGGTGGTGCCACAGGCCTGCCCAGTGGGCTCTGTGTCCTAACAGCTTCCCTGACTGGTCACACTGCCCTGAGGGGTCCTGAGCTGCTGTGAATTTTAGAGAGCAAGGGAGAGTTTCATGACGGCTTGAGCTCTCTCTGGCATGTTTTTTTCTTTCTCCTCACTATCCCTTTTGGAGAGTGATATTTGAGACAACAGTCTACATCTTATTCATCCTAATATCGGTCCGTGTGTTTTGGACATAGAGGACAAACCCATAATTGCCCAGAAACCTGCAACCTTAGATGCAAGTACTCCTGAGTCTCATCTCCACACTCACATGGAGTAAAACTCTGGCACTGCTACTTAACAGCTATGTGATCTTGGAATAATTATTTTAATTGTTTTGTGCCTTAATGCTATAATAATATAACTCACGGGGTGTTACGAGGACTAAACTAGATAATTAACATTGCTTGCCCTGTAGTTATTCTACAAATGCTAGCAAAAGTCCTTGCCTGAATTAACCTTCCTGTGTCAAGTGTGTAATAGTCACTGACGGTGAGTTTTTTATGATTATTAGTTTACCTCTTATTTTTTTATATCACTGTAGAATTTTGGAACTTTATTTTTCAATGTTTTGCAACCCCAGGATTCATTTTTTATGTAGCTTTTTTTTCTTTTTTATTTTTTTGAGACAGAGTCTTATTGCATCATCATATCTCACACCAGCCTCAGGCTCTTTGGCTCAAGTGATCCTCTTGCCTCAGCCTCCAGAGTATCTTGGACTACAGGTGCCCTCCACCACCAGGCCCAGCTAGTTTTCTATTTTTAGTAGAGATGGGCTCTCCTTGAGTCACAACATCCAGAGTAAACTTGGGGTGAAGGCGCTATGCGTGAGTATGGGGAATGTCAAATGTTTGTCTTCCAGGCCTATGATGGAAAAAGCAATCTTCTTGATAAGAACCTTATCATAATATGATTGATTAAATTTTTGGCAATTGTTTAGTATTCACTGGATTCGTTATGACCTTTGACATCACAGAACTGGCCAGCCTGAATATTTGGGCAACTACATGAATAACCTTCTGCAAACACCGTACAGCTGAGGTGAGAGAGGGACAATCTGTATTTCAGTTAAGCTGTATCAATGAGGACCATTAAAACTCCTCTTCATCTTAAATGATTTTTGCCTGAGGAGGGGGATTATTCAGGCAACTGCTAATTAGAATTTTTACACTGTGTTGTTAGTTTTCTTCCTGCTGCAAATATTTAGATATCAAATAGTTAAAGTTAGTGCACTTGTAGTTTATAAATTCTTTTTTAATCAAAAATGACATAGAAGTGTTCAGTAACTCATAAAACATTTAACTGAAAAATATAAATGTGGATTTCTATGAGAGATCCCAATTATTGAATTTTTCTAAAACCTTTATCTTATAAGCAATAATAATAACAAATTTGTGATACTCAGCCCAATCCCTCTGAACATGTCATAACTCTATCTTATTTATAAAATATACTATTTTTTAAAGCTTTTTATTTCAGAGCTGAGGACTGTAAAAACTTTTTATTTTGAAAATGTAGATTCAAATCAAACCAGGAAGTTGCAAACACAGTGGAGGGAAAACCCATGATCCCTTTGCTCATTTTCCCCCAGTAATTAGCTTACATAATTATAGAATGATACAAACGAGAAACTGACGAGGTTTCAGTAATGTAACATCTATGTTACGCAATCACATATATAGCATTGTGTAGAATGAAACAAATGAGAAACTGATGAGGTATAATGTAACATCTATGTTACACAATCACATATATAGCATTGTGTAGTCACCACCCCAGTTATCACCACAAAGACCAACCTCATGCTACCTTGCATAATCACCTCGAGCGTCCTCAAGCCACATTATCCTTAAACCCTCAAAACCAATAATGTATATTTCATATCTATGGTTTTATCATTCAAAAGACACTACATGAATGGATAGTAAAATAAGTGGTCTTTTAAGATTGGCTTCTGAAACTCCACATAATGCCCTTGAGATCCAAGTACATTTCCATGAAATCAACAGTTCATTTCCTTTTCGTAGGTAAACTGAAGCTTCTCGTGAGGCTGTGTTCCAGTTTAAATAACCACTTACCCATTAAGGGGCATTTTGGTTTTTTTTTCTTTCATTTTGAGACTATTATAAATAAATCTGCACATTGTATATAAACACAGATAACTTTTGTTTCTCTAAAAGCCTAGGAGTGCCCTTGCTAGATTTTATGGTAGTTGTATGGTAAGTTTATCAAAAACTGTCAAAATTTTCAAAGCGTCTACAAAATTTATATTGCAATCAGGAATCCAGTTTAGTCACATCTTCACTCTCTTTTGGTTTTGTTACAAGTTTTTGTTTTAGACATTCTAATAGACAAGATAGGAAACTGTGTTTCCCTAACAGTTGGTGGTGATCATCTTTTCATGCGTTTGCTGTTTTATATCCTCATCTGTGAAAAGGACTCTATGTATTTTGTCTATTTTCTAATTGCATTGGTTAGTTTTTTACTGTTTAATTTTGTGTTCCTGATACATTCCAGGTGCTATTTGTTTGCCAGATATATGGTTTGCAAACATCTTCTCTGAGTTTGCAGCTTGTCTTTTTATTGTTTTAAGAGGTTCTTTCACAGAACAAATGAATTTTTTTTTCAGGAATTTGATTTTATTTGTAGATAGCTGAGGAAATCTACCACAGAGTCACTGAGAAGAGACTGGATGGCTCGGATGTGTCCTTTCAGAGATGGCTCTGCTGAGAATGGATTAGGAGGCAGAAACTGGGGACAAGGATGGCAGAGGTCACCAGTGAGCACTCCCTTTCCTTAAGATTCGGAGTCTACATCTTCAGAGAAAGGTTGTCTTGAGTGGCTCTTCTGCTCCCAACAGACCTGCAAATGCTGTCATGTGAAATAGATTATGGCTTCCATGTTCTCCGCAAGCCCTGCTATGAATGAAGAGGGTTCCATGTTGGCTAAGACTCTGAGACACTAGTACATTGCATGGCAGAAATACACTCAAAGTGTTATATTTTAATGAGGTCAAATGCATCAATTTTCTCTTTTATAGATTACGTTTTTGATATCCCAATAACACATCAAAGAAGCCCTATGTCCAAAAGATTTCCTCTTTTTTTTTCTTTTAGAGACAGAGTCTCACTTTGTCACCCTCGGTAGAGTGCCATGGTGTCACAGCTCACAACAACCTCCAGCTCTTGGGCTCAGTTGATTCTCTTGCCTCAGCCTCCCAAGTAGCTGGAACTACAGGTGCCCTCCACAACACTGGGCTATTTTTTGTTGCAATTTGGCTAGGGCCGGGTTTGAACCCACCACCCTCGGTATATGGGGCTGGTGCTCTACTCACTGAGCCATAGGAGCCACCGGAGATTTTCTATTTTTATCTTATAGAAATGTTGCAGTTTTATAGTTTAAATTTGAATCTATGATCCATTTTAAGATAATTTTTGCAAAAGTTGTGAGGTTTGTTGAGATTCTTTTTGGGGGTCTATGATTTTGGGGGGGTCTATGATTTCGGTTGTGGAAAACCACCCTTTCACTGAGTTGCCTTTGCACCCTTGTCAAAAATAAGTTGGCTGTACTGCTCTGGGCCTCTTTCTGGGTTCTTGCTCTGCTGGGCTCATCTGTGCATCTGGCCCCTTGCCAATACCATGCTCTTGAAATGGGTAGAATGGTTCCTTCCACTTTGTTGCTTTTCTCACATTGTGTATCTAGGACAACATCCAAATATTATTTTATACATCTTTTGCAAATATTTTCTCTGTGTGGTTTGCCTTTCATTGTCTTAATAATCTTTCATAATGCCAAACTTTTAATTTTAACAAAGATCAGCCCATCAATTCTTTCTTTAATGATTCATGCCCTTGGGGTTATATAAAAAACGTTATCACCAAACCTTATTATATAGATAATAAGGTTATTTATAGTTTTCTCTTATGTTATCTTCTGTGAGTTTTATGGTTCTGTGACGTACCTCTAGGCATATGATTGATTTTGAGTTAATTTTTGTGAAGGGTATCAAGTGTCTAGAGTCATTTTTTTTTTTCACATGTGGATTATCCACTTGTTCTAGTTCTATGTGTTGGAAGAATTATCTCTGCACCTTTGTATTATCTTTACTCCTTTATCACATATTAACTTGCTATATTTATCTGGGTCTATTTCTGAGTCCTCTCTTCTGTTCTGCTGATCTGTTTTCTGCTAATACCACACTGTCTTGAGCTCGGTAGTTTTGTATCATCTTAAAGCAGAGTAATGTCACTCCTCTGACTCTGTTATTCTTCTTCAATATTATGTTAGATATTATCAATCTAGGTCTCTTGTCTCTCCCTATAACATTTAGGATATGCTTATGTATTCATAATTAAAGTAATAAGTAATTCAAAATTACCTGCTAGAATTTTGTTTGAAACTGTGTTGAATCTATTAGTTAATCTGAGAAGTGACATAATGACAATATTAAGTCTTCCAATCCAGGATGTGAGCTTCCTGGATCTGTGGGTTGGAGTCTGGCATTAATTTGGGGAAAGTCTCAGCTGTTGTTGCTTCCATGGTTACTTCTGTGCCTCTGTAGGCGGCTTCCTCTTCTAGTGCTTCCCTTACGCAATTTTTATACCTTTTTCATTTATCCCACAATTATTGGATATTCTGTGAGTTATTTTTGTGTACTAATATTTTCTGTTTACACGTCAGTTTTGGAGGTTCCGTTGTGGCATCGTCAGCTCAGAGATTGGTTCCTCAGCCATGTCCAGTCTACTAACGAGACCACCAGACATCTCTTCTGTGTCACAGGCTGTTTGATCTGTACCGTTCCTGTGAGATTCTTTCTTAGAATTCCCACCATTCTACCAATGTATACATTCTTGCTTGTGGTTCACCTTTCCATTACGGCCTGTGGCATATTAATGTTATCTTTTAAAGTTGTTGAAGTTATTTTATTGTAAAAGTTATTAAAGTTATTTTTTAAATCCTACTTTGATGATTCCAGCATATCACATCTGACCCCAGTTCTGACACTTCTTTTGTTTTGTTTTGCCTTTTAGCAGGCTGGGTATGAATTTTTTCTTGACTGTTGGACATGACACACTGGGTAGAAGGAACTGCGGAGCTCGGCCTTCAGTGATGTGGGTAAGGTGTGGGGTGCGCTCCGCAGCGCTGGGACTCCGCACCTCTGCACTGTGAACTCACAAGCTGAGCTCTCCTGCTGCTTTGGTTGTACCAGTTGGCTGGAGTGGCTGGATGTTCCCTCCCCGGGGCGGTTGGGCTCTGATAACCCCCAGCAGGTTAAGGTCTGGTCGAAGTTTCTCCCCAGGGCGACCTTGTAAGAACACATCGCTTTGGCATTTTTTCCAAATGGCCACTCATCCCCCCCAGAAACATGAGTGGATCTTCCCTTGAATTCACTGGGAGAACCTGCTGGCCAGCAGTAAAACTCAAAAAACTGTGGGCACTTCCCTTTGACCTGGTCCCCCTGGAGCGTTTGACTCTCGCCGTTTTCCACACCGAGCTTCCAGCAATTCGTCCATTATAGGCTGTTTTCCTCAACTGCAGTTTATATTTTCCCACCTCAGTCATGGCTCTCGCGCTTGAGTGAGCTGTGATTTTCTGCCCTTGGCTGCCGTCTCCTTAACTTAGGAGTCAGTAGTTTGTCCTGTGAACCCATTTTTCTGACAAAACTAATAAGAGTTGTTAATTCTTTAGGTTGTGCACTGCTCCTACCTGCCAGACTGGGAAACCTACTATGTTTAAAGACCAAGCCAACTTTGCATCCCTGGAGCAAACTTTACTTGACGTTAGTGTAATTTTTAAAAACATAGTGATGTATTCTATTTGTTATATTTTAAAATAAATTCTGTGTCAATGTTCTAGTGGCGTTTGGGTTTGTATTTTCTTATAGTGTTTGTCTGGTTTTGGTATCAGGATAATACTGACTTCATAGAATGAGTTGGAAAAAGTTCCCTTCTATTTTTTGAAAGAAATTGAGTGGTATTAATTCTTTAAAAAATATTTAGTATTATTATGGAGATCTAGAGAGATTATTATTTTTTTTTTTAAGGGAGGGGAGGGGAGGGGGAGTATGGGTGGAGGGAGGGCAATTGGTGGGATCACTCCTACGGTGCATCTTAGCAGGGTACTGGGGAAACTTATTAAAGGTAGAGTATCAATGTCTTTATATAGTGATCAAGAAAATGCCATGAAGGCTAACTGTAACAGTACGAGCAAAACATTTCTGAATGTATAAGAATCGTGCCCTATGATTGCACCAACGTACAGAACTATGATTCAATAAAATTATAAAAAAAAAAATAGAGAGATTATTTTAAATTATCAAGTCAATTTCCTTAATAGTTCTCATACAAATATTGCGTACTGAGTGAGTTGGGGTAGTTTGCATTTTTGGAGGAGTGTGGAATCTAAAGTCGTCTAACAAAGTAAATTACACACGAACTTTATGGACACCCTGTATATTCTTAGTTGTTACATGTGTATGTGAGTTGATAAATACCTTCATTTTCTTTTCAACATCTACCGAGTCTGTATTCAGACTTCCTCTCTTATTCCCAACATTAGTAATTTGTGTCTTCTCTTTTTCTCTCTTTGTTTTCCTACAAGTTTATCAGCTGTGCTGATCTTTTCAAAGAACCGACTTCTTTTCTCTCATTGATCTTCTCTAGCGGTTTTTAGTTACATTAATTTGTGGCTTCATCTTTGCTATTTTATTTTTTTCTATTGCTTTTGGTTTACTCCCCCCCCCCTTTTAGTTTCTTGCAGTAAAAAATTAGATTATTGATTTGGGAAATTTCCAGTTTCTGATGGGAGCGTCCAATCCCATAATGTTTCCTTTCAGTACTGTTTTAGCCACATGCACGTGTTTTTATGTGTTATAATTTCATTTTCATGAAACACTTACTTTAATTTACAGACTTAAAACCCAAGAATTAATAAAAATCTCGGGGAAAAATATGATTCATGATTACCTTGTGGACAAAAAGATAAATTACTTAGATTAATGTATAAAATGTGTTCTACTTACATGTATACAAATGGATTCTTATAATCACTAAATGACAAGCAACATTTAACTTCATTAGTAACTACAGAAGTAGAGGAAAACAATTTTGATCTTAATTAACCTTAACTATCATATTTCATTTTCATATTTACATGTTATGTTATGTTATAAGAATTATGAAGCACTGAGAACAATTTTGTAAATGTGTCAAGAAAGATGTAGAGAGTAACTGTTAGTTCAAATCATATAGCTAATAATTAATTATATTATGTTGATATTGCCTAGCTGCAGTTTAAGGATCTGCTGGCTAAAAATGGCTAATTTCGAAATTCTTTACAGTATATAATGCTTTTCTTTCCTCAAGGTCAGTTGATAAACATGGCTTAACTGAACTCTGCTGTACTGATTTAACTTCAGTGCAGAGAGTTCCCAAGTGTGATAGTTGCTTTTCTATCGTCGGGACACCGAGATGTGCACCCAGCTCACTGCTGCTGGTGCACGGTGCTAAGGTCTGCAGGTCATTGTCCCCTCTGTATTCACATCTTGGAACTTACCCCTGGGAAGTGTCACCAGGTGGGGCCTCTAGCTGACGTCACTAGGGCAGAACCCTCATGATCAGGATTAGGGACAGTGGGGCCATGAGGAGACACTGCTGATGGAACGGGTCCTGTTCAGACACCAACCCATAGGTGCCTTGATCCAGGACTTTCCAGCCTCCAGATTGGTGGAAAATTAATTTGCAATGTGTCTAAATTACCTGGTCTGTGGTATTTTGTACAGAAGCAGGAGAAGACTAACATGCGATTTCGGAGTGGAGTACACCGCCTCCCGCCATGAATGCAGGCTGGCTCTGGGATGGGTGGCGACAGCAGCGGCCCCATTCCTCCCAGTGTGCCTCCTGAGCGGCCAAGTCTGTGTCTGGCCTCCACGTTCCCCTCACTGCCCGCAGAATCTGGCCCATGATAGATACTTTCACTTACCGACTGCTGAATAGAAGACAGATTAGGCTGAGCCCCACAAATCCCAAATCTAGCTGGAAACTCTTAGGATTTTTTTTTGCAGTTTTTGGCCGGGGCTGGATTTGAACCCACCACCCTGGCATATGGGGCTGGCGCCCAACTCCTAGGATGTTTCTAACAGAGTCCCTGTCCTGTCACACCTACGTCTCCAGCAGACCTGCTTTTCACAGTGACAACCTGGATACCCAACCAGGCTCTCCGAGGATGGGGAGTCCTTTAGGGCAGGACCCACAGTGGTCCTGCCCAGAGCACGGAGCTGGAGCTCAGTGTATGATTGAGTTAAATTTTTAGAATTAAATGATGAATTGACATGCTGAAATATAACCATCACAGCTGGGCGGATAGGTGAGTGGCCAAAATGGGTTCGAATTTTAACAACAATGCATGGTGAACCACAAGAAGACAAATGCAAATGAGCAAAGACACAGACAGGTGTCTGGGGTCACAGCTCTCCCTCTTGTACACAGGGCTGAGCATTAAGAAATGGCCCATTTGTTTGAGTTCCTTGTAGATTCTAGTTATTAGTCCAGTACAGATGTGTAGACACTGAATCATTTCTCCCATTCTGTCTGTTGCTCTGTTGATTACTTCCTTAGCTGTTCAGAAGATTTTTAGTTTAATCACCTCCCATTTATTTATTTTTGTTGCTGCTTTTGGGGTATTCTTCATAAATTCTTTGCCTTAGACCAATGTCTGGAATGTTTACCCGCATTTTCTTCCTGAATTCTCATGGCTGTGTGCCTTACTTGTCAGTCTTTAAGTATATTTACATGTGCAGGAGTATTACCTAGCTGTAAAAGGGATGGATTAAGGCCTTTTTCAGAAATTTGGAAGGAACTGGAGACCATTATTGTAAATGAAATATCATAAGAATGGAAAAACGAACACCACATGTACCCTCTAATGAATTGGAACTAACCAATGGGCACATAAGTACAAAAAGGAAAGTGAAAGTCAGGGTAATCAAGCAGAGAAGAAAGGGGAGCAGAGGAAAACCCCACCTAATGGGTACAGTGAACACTCTTCAGCTGACGGGCACATTTACGGTTCTGACTCAAGGCATGTCTCAAAAACATCTGTACCCACTAAATATTCTGAAATTAAAACAAAATACCAGACCAGGAAAAAAAAAAAAAAAGAAAGAAAGAAAGAAGAAGAAAAACAAAAGTCTGTGAACTTCATTGTCAGACCTCATGCGATGAGAGCTCTGACAGTCACTCCACAAAAGAGCTCCAAAATCGCTTTGAAGGATGGGCTAGGTGCTGGTGTTGGTGCATAGCTTCCCCAGGGGAGTACCTCAAAAGTGACCGTGGTGACATTTGGCAAGGAGGTACGTGGCGCTTTTTCTAGGCTGAGCCTGTGAACTCAGTTGTCAGACCTGGTCTATCATCCTCTGCAGGAGGCTTCTGTCCTGCGATGTGAGGTGCATGAGATCCATTCCCAGGGCTGCATGTATTGAATTTATTTCCTTCTCATGGTTTCATAGTCTTCCCTTTTATAAATATACCACCATTCATCTACTATTTTAATAGCTATTGATATTCTACTGTTAATGGAATTTACTTTTGAGTTTCTATCAACAGTTGAAAGCTATAGTAAAATAGTAGTAGCTACCAGAAGGAGCTAATATAAAACAAAACAAAACAAACAAACAGAAAACTCTACCATCAACATTTTTAGAAATGTCTTTGATGTTCAACTTATGGCAGAAATGGGAGACGTGGCTCATAGGAGATGTGTACTTCTATCTGTAGTGGAAAGCAATGTACCTTCTTCCCAAAGTGGTTACCTCAATTTTTACTTCCAGAAATAGTATATAAGAAATCCTGCTTAGCCAGATCCTTCATTTTGGTTATTGTCCATTTTTACTGTTATCTTCACTGGTCATGCCTGACGTATAATTAATTAGGTGGTGTTTTTAACTTGATGACTAATTGTTTGGATATCCTTTCCACCTGTGTCTTTTGTCATATTCTCTACTGGTTGTCAGGGCCTTCTTATTTATTTGTAAGCATCGTCACACACTCGGCATGAGTCCTTTGATGTATGACAGACAAAGCTTCCAATTATAGTTATGGAATTGTTATCTCTGTTTTTAGCTCTTTCAAATATTTCTTTACCTATTTTCAAGCTACACTACCAGGTGCACTTGGCAGAGTGATGTCTTGTTATCAAGTGGAGTCCTTCATCATTTGTCTTTATTGATGCTTCTTACTTTAAAAGCTATTTTGTTCCACCAACTGCTTTCTTT
The DNA here is from genome assembly GCA_963573935.1 of Arctocebus calabarensis. NCBI lineage: Eukaryota > Metazoa > Chordata > Mammalia > Primates > Lorisidae > Arctocebus > Arctocebus calabarensis. Next base: position 33,637 of record CAUYON010082840.1, read on the forward strand.
TGGTTAGATTTTATATGATCCCTATCTGTCTTTTTACTTTCAATACTTTTCTGTCCTACAGCTTAAATGTTTCTTAAAGGAAGAACAGAAAGTTTAAAAATCTGTGTATGAAAATGTTTGTCATTTTTCCCTCTGTCTCCCAGGCTGGAGTGTGCCGAACTCCCCACTGTAACCTTGAACTCCGGGGTTCAACAGCTATTCCTTGCTTCAGCCTCCTGAGTAGCTGGGACCATACAGGTGTGTGCCATTATGTCCAGCTCAGAAAGTATTTATTTTATAATTTATTTAATTACTTTTTATTCAGCACAATGATGCTATAGCCTTGTTCCTCACCTTTTCTTTGGCTCACCTGTTTTTGTTCCTGTTCCCCACCTTGTGTTATCTTCACATCTACCTTTTATCATTTCTTTTCCCCTTTCTGCTGGCTTGTTATTTTCCTATTGTGAAAATACTCCCTTTGATAATTTGTGTACTGCAGGTCTGCTGGCAACAATCTTCGGGTTTTTGTGCATTTGCTTTGCTGTGGGGAGGAGCTAAACGTAGTTTCGCATTGCCTTCATTTTTGAAGACCAGTGTTGGTGGCCACTGACTTCTAGCTGGCCATTGCTTTCTTTCCGTGGCTACAGCTGCCCTTCCAGCTCCCTCGCCTCCCCCGCCTTTGTTGAGTGGTCAGTGTTTTGTCCTTTGAGGATACCGTGTCCCTTGTTTCTGTTCAGATTGTTCTCCTTGACTTTGGATCTCAGCAGGTGCACTATGATCTGTGTGGGCGTGATTTGGATTTGTCCTGTTTGAGGTTTGTCAGACTTCGTGGACTTGGGACTTGGTGTTCTTTCTTCGTCTTTCTTGACCAGTTTTTCTTCAGATTTGTTTCTGTTCTGTTCTCACTTTTCACTCCTTGGAGGACTGAAATTGCACACATCAGACATTGTCTCCTCCCAGGAATATTCCATGTTCTTTAGTTTTCTCCCTGTACTTTATTTAGATACTTTCTACCAACACATCTTTCCAATTACTAATATCTTTTCTGCTCTGCTTAAAATTTCTCGTAAATCTTTCTATTAAATTCTCAATTTCAGTTATTACGTTCTTCAGGTCTAGAAATTTTTCAGTACATTCTAATTTTTGGTAAAATTCTCAACTTCTCCTGTATTTTCTTGTACAGAGTTACTTTTTTATACCTGCAATGATGAAGTGGCAACCTGTAAGTTTATTTTTTATTTTCTACTTTGTTTTCTCTTGATTTGGGGACATTTAGTCTTATTTATTGGCTTGCTTGCAACTTTTTAATAAATGACAAACAAAATTGTGAAGGTTCTGGCTGACGTTGTCTAATAGGCAGGAGGAGGACCCAAAAGCCACCTTAATCCAGGGGAGAAAAGTTTTTAGGTTCTGTTAGGGATAACCCTTTCCCGCATTCCCTGGCCCTTAGAGTGTAGCTCTTGGAAGGCTTCTGATGCTTTCTGGGGCTCTGCACCTTAGCGGCCTGTGGCTCTGTCTCTCTGTGTAGGGCCCCAATGCTGGCAGCACCTCTGCTCAAGGCTGCAGTCGTCAGCTGCTCTCTTCTGCTGGGTCTCTATTTCTCTTGCTCCGTACATGTGCAGTTCAGGAGTCTGCATTGCCCTGCAGGAAGATTCCATGCAGATCTGACCTCCCTTCTTGGTGATTCCTTCTCTCTGGTTCGCGCTGCCCTGGTGCCCCAGATGTCAACTTCTGTCTCCCCACCTCAGTGAGAGTCCTGAGAGCCTGGGGCTCTGGCTTCCAGCTTGATGACAATTCCAGCTCTATGAACCAGCAAATGCTTCCAGAAAGAAATGAGAGGGTGAACATGAAGTTTATCTCCTGAGCTTTCCTTTTGTCTGAGAGCTAGACCTCAAGTTCTTTGTTCTCCAATGCCTTCGAACCAGGTTTTTTTTGGTGTTTGTGTCTTTTACTTTGTGTTTTAATGTCCAGTCCTGAGAGAATAACTCCGTGTGAGGGTCACTCTCATACACCCCGTTCCATCATAGCTAAGAGTAGGACATGGGATTATAAATTCATTTTCACATCCCCAAATAAGAAAGGAGGAGACTCAGAAATCGGCAAGGGGCTATGGCTGGATAGTTCAGAGGGTGTTAACCCACAGTCATCATGGATTTTTTTGTAAACAGTACATTCTCTGACTTAGCAACCTCAGAAATGCATTCCCTTCCCTGCTGAAAAAACACAAATCCCTGTTTTTGAACCAGATCTTTTGATTCTATCACTAGCAAATTTCATACAATTTTGCGTATTTTCCCTATCCATTTGTGTGAGAATATAATTTGTATATTAGAATTTCAAACTTTATAGCAAATGCACTCAACCTGGAATTATTTGGATGACACCTCAGCTTGTCTTTATGCTTTTTACGTATTTCTTCATTGCTAAGACCCTAGAGTCCTGTTTTACGTGTACTAATCCTCCCTCTGTTCCTGCAGCACATGCATGGTGTTAACTGTGAGCTGGGAAACAGGTGTAGAGTGCTGAAACTACAGAATACCTGATCTTGAAGATCTTTTGCCCAGACTTTGGAGAAATCAAAACCTAAAAACATGGAAAGATTAGAATTGGGATTAGATATTTGATGTTGTTTTGAAAAACGTATATTTGTCTCTTAAACGTTTTCAATATTGGACATGCCAGATGGGCTCCCTGTTTCCAAATTGCACGTGTGAACGGCAGCGGGCAGAGCGTTCTACGTGTTATTGCTGAAGACCGAGGAAGGCCCTTTCAAATCCAAGAGAATATTTTAAAAACATGCTAATCAAGTTTGTTGTTCATTTCCAGTAAGCTCTTTTTCTTCCCAGAAAGTTTTAATGGTCACTGTCAAAAGCCAAGTGGGGGGGTCTTCAGAGCGCCTGGGCCAAGGGCTCCCTCTGGAGAAGCCAGAAGGGTCTGCAGGGATGGCCACCGTGTGCCCCAGAAGTCTGTCCAGGCCAGGGATGGCCACCGTGTGCCGCAGAAGTCTGTCCAGGCTTCAGCCCTGCAGCCACTTCTCTTTATTTCTCACCTTTGACTGACCGTGGTGTCCAGGTCCCGTGTCTCCCTTTGTCACTTCACCCGCTGCAATATCCCCACCCCCAGATTTTGCTGCCATCCGCTGCCTTCTTGAGAATTCCTTCCTTCTATTCTCCCACACTCGTGGCCCAACATTTCAAGTGTGTGGGGAAGCAAAGGCATAGTCCTCGTCTGTTTAAATCATATTTGATTTTAGGGTTAGTCCCAGCTTTATCTGATACTCTGACAGGCCATCAAGATTCACCTTTCAAATAGAAGCCTAAGTGGCATCCTAAAAAAACTCCTGGGAAAAATGGTAACTCCAGGAAAGACTCCGCCTTTTCAGATTTTATTAATAATTATTTTTTAAAATAGTGAGAAAGAAGCACCACATCAACAGTAACTATGAAATGAATGCAGTGGGACTTAGAAATGAGAGAGCAACCATCCGTCCCCTGGATTTCCCACCTGTATCTAGGCGCACTTGCCGCTCTGTATTCAGACCGCCATGCCCAGCGCACAGCCTGCCAATGCATTACAAGTGACCCACTGGCCCCAGCCAGGTGGCTCATTGTGCCCTGCTCCAGCCACCCATCTGGACACTGAGGATGCATTTCTGAGCTATCCCCTCAGCCAAGCAGGGTGCTTGCATGTCAGGCTGCCTGCGGCTCCAGGGAGGCCAACTCTGATCTGACACTGAAGCCGTCCTTGCCTTGGGGTCTTCTCGCTCTCCTACTGAGCCACTACAAAGGATGAGTAGATTTCATTTAAACCTGAACAGTAAGCTTTGGCATAAATAAGAATGTTATGAATTAGAAAAAATCTCTACTATTAATCCTAATGCAATAAAATGTACTAAAGCCAATTTTATAGCCCTAGATCATATCTAAATTATATCTGAACAGGGACTAAATTTAGGCAATTCAGTGGTCAGCTAGACAATAACTATAGAATTAACCAAATCAATAAACACCAAATTAATGTGGACGAGTATAGAAAAGTCAAATGAGAACCAGAATTAAACCAAAGGCGATAAAGAAGAAAAAAGGACATTTAGCAGGGTCCTGGTAAGGGTTTAACGGGCTTTCAGGAAAGACAAAAAAAAAAAAAGGACAGGGAAAAACTTACTGTTGACTACTTCCAGGATGGGCAGTTCTGAGCTGTAATGTAACCGCACTGAGGAGCTGGCAAGAGTTCCAGGGTCACAAAGAGAAGAGCATAGTCAGCGCTCAAAGCCGGAGCAAGCTGAGCTCCCAGAACACAGACGAACGTGGGGCATGGAGTGACAGTGAAGGGCCATGCACGGTGCCGCGGCCACAGACAAACGCCGGGAGCAAATGTAACCGCAGGGTGAGGAACTACAGATGGTGCACTGCAGAGAAGAACCACACAGCCACCTGTGGCTCAACCCGCTAGGCTAGAAAATTTGGGAGCAGAAATTTCTGGGGATGGGGAGGGCAGCTGCCTCTCTGACCGGTGCAGTGCAGGTAGTCGACAAACCGTGGGTCAGTGTGATGACCAGCAGGCGCCTGGTCAACAGACGGGGCACCCGGAGCCTGAGTCAGCCTCTGGAGGATTCACTGACATTTTAGAGGGGCCGACTCTGCTTTCACAAGGTATGTTGAATCCTAGCTACATGGAAACTACGGACACAGGACAGGGGCAGAAGCAAATGACACTGTGTGAGGCCACTCACAGCGCACAGAGCTCAGCGCACGGTGGATCTGAGGCCCCACAGTGACGGGTTTCCTACCCAATCACACGCACTAAGCCAGTGATGATCCGCGTTTATATTAGTCCTAAATGATGTCATCAAATTTGTCAGTCGTTCTTGATGAATGGCAAATGTCCTCATCCAAGGAGGCAAACAGAAACCAACTGTAAATCTTTCAAAAAACGTCGAGTATCCTGAAGTCAGAATTGGTGCTAATAAATTGCTAAGAATTACACACAAAGCTACTGATATGTAAGCATGTGTCAGACTAGACCACAAATCTAGCATCTGCTTAGCAGGCCTGGGAGTGGGGGGATCATCCAGACTCCTGTGCACACTGCTCACCTCTCACCTGCCCTGCACTCGGACATCGAACAGGCATTCCAGGTGTTTTATCATGTCACAAATGGCACTCCCATCTGCAGAACCTCCCAATTGCACCGCCGCGGAATCGCGAGGCATCTTGGCCCCTGTCCTTCTCTTCAGGTGTGCCCTGAGTGTGCGCAGGCCAGTGGCTACTCAGCACCACCACGACCACCTCCCTGGGCCCGGGGCTCCAAGCCCTGCAGAGTCTGCTTTGCACAACTTCTGCAAAGGGCTGAACACACAGAAAAAAGATACAAATCTTTCTCTTTAAAAATGCTTTTGAGAATTGCTGTTTTACAGAGTTCCTGAGTGAACAGCAGGAGTCCCTGCCCCAAACTAGGGCAGAGCCCCATCTCCAGCAGCGATGAAGCCAGTCTCCGAGAAAAGGCAGGGGTGTCGGATCCTGGACTTTGACGTCCTGCCTCCGGTTTCCGTTATCAACTGGCAGCAAGTACCTGTCTTCCTTTCTCTTTGTCCCCTTTAAACTCAGCGAGCCCCGGGGCCTCCGAGCTGGCACCTGCCTTCTCTTTCTTTGGGATGACAAGTGGTCCCCTGTTCTCCTTTTTCTCCCTCTTTCCCCCCCTCTCTTATTCACTCTCTCACTCCCTCTCTCCCTCCAACAGGACAAAATCAACGTTTTTCACTTTTATATGTCTTAATCTCCGTATGAGAAATGTTCCTCATGGCCGCACCATGAGCTCCTAGTGAGTGTCAGACCCTCACCATTTGGAGGGTCTCCATAGTGGGGCCGCACTCTGTGGACATGAGCCGCTGCTAAAGTGAATGGCACAAAAGAATCTGAAAGCTGGGGCCAGGGCAGTGGGAAGGGAACCTCCTGCTCTCTGCTCAATTCCTCACCCTGGAAATCCCTCAGGCCCAGACTCACTGAATGCAAGGGAAAGCCAAACCTGGTTCCCTTGGGCTGAAAACTCTGAGACAAGGAGTGTGGAACTTTAGAGCAAGACCTTTGGCCCCCAGACGACAGACAAAAAGAACCAAGAAAAGGTGAAATGTTTAATAGATCAAGCACCATGGGAAAGACTGATTAGAAGTCTACTCTTTAGAAAAATGACATTAACGCCAGATAAACTGACAATTGAATTTAGTAGAAACTTTAACCCCAGTTAAAGGGACTATTCACATTAGTCCAGGTAATAAGAAAAAATGAAGACTCCCCAGGAATATAAAGAAGCCAGGAAAACTTTAATATCAAAGCCTAATAAAGATGGTAAATTCATCTATAAATACAGGTACAGAATTAAGAAAAAAATACACAGAAATCATCATCATGTATTCCGAAATTAAAAATATAGAATGACATTTTGAGAAATGCAAGCATATCTGAAAAGTTATTGACATGTTTTATATCAACACATATAAGAGAAAAAACATTATCATGAAGATATTTAAAAAGCATCTGAGGGCGGCGCCTGTGGCTCAAAGGAGTAGGGCGCCAGCCCCATATGCTGGAGATGGCGGGTTCAAACCCAGCCCCAGCCAAAAACTGCAAAAAAAAAATTAAATTAATAAAAAGCATCTGATAACAATTAGCTGATACCCTTAGTAAACTATTGAAAAAGCAGAAACGTTCTTAAATGAATGAAAAAAATTATCAAAATCTAATGGGATTTATGATTCTAAATGAAGATGCACTAAATTTATTTCCATTAGAATCAAGAACTAGAAAATGCTGCCCTCTCTTGTCATCACTGTTTTATTTTAAGCATGAAGACTATAGAAAATGAAAAAGGTTCAGTAAATCCTGGGAGACAGTGATGAGTCTGTGTGCGCTGGTGCTGGGAAGACTGGATACCCAGGAAACCAAATCACCTCCTGAGGTTTTAAAATGAATATAAAGAAAAGGAAATGAGAGACATATCCACTGACAAAAGTGGTCACATCTAAAATTCTGAGAATAAAATTGGCAAAGATAGCAAAAGGCCTACTTAAAAAAAATAAAATAAAAAACTGTGGAAAGATACAAAACAAGAACCAAAGAGAAAGACTTACTGTATACCAAGAAGGGGAGATTTTATATCACAAAAACTGCAGTATATGATCTTCCAACCAGGACTGGGCAGAGTTGCCAGTAAGTGCCATTAGCTTTGGGTCAAGACCCAGAACTGCTGGGAATTAGGAGTAAAATAGAGATAGACGGGCCCCCTCAGGGAGCGCACTTCATCTGCATTAGATGACTCCCCACGGCAGTCATGCAGTCTGGTATCTGCACGTGTCAACCACTTCTGGGTAAAATAATACCATCTCTAGTCTCAAACTATTCCTACAAACTTTTGCAAAAGGAATGTCCAGCAAACAATTAACAAAATTAATAAGCATGAGATTATATAAGAAGAATAAAACTGATAGACTAAAATACAATTGTTCCAGAAATTGGAATTATCTGATACAGAATTTAAATAAGTTGGGTCCTCATATTCAAGAAGGTAAAAGATAAAATTAAGAATTTAGGCAGAGATCTGGAAACTATAAAGAATCAAGCAGAATTCTAATCAACATTAAGAAGGTCATGGACAGAAATAAGACAAAGTTGATACATCTGAAGATAGAGGAATGAGCTGGAAGATATTCAGAAGAAAATATCCAGAACAAAGCTCAAAGACACAAAAGACCAGAAAATGCGAAGCGTATGTAACAATATAATGAATACAATCCTGAGATTTAACGCAACTCTGCCACCGCCCATGAAGCAGCCAGGCACGCTACATTAACTAGCAAGCATAGCTGTGTTCCAGTAAAACTCTGCGAAAACACACAATTAGTTGGGTTTGGCCAGTGGGCCGCAGTGCGGAATCCTCTCCTAACCTCAGTGAGACTGAAACACCAGCAGTGGAGGAGAAAACAGTGCATGAGCAAAGTTTTAAGAGTATGGTAGAGAATGTATGAGACATCAAACCACAGACAAGAGATGCCTTATCAAAACTGAAATAAAAATAAAAACTATTCACAATGTGCAAGTTGGAATACCATTATAAAACTCTTTTCTTTTTTTTTGGAGACAGTGTCTCACTTTGTCACCCTCAGTAGAGTGCCGTGGTGTCACAGCTCACAGCAACCTCAAACTCTTGGGCCCAAGTAATTGTCTTGCCTCAGTTGGGATTATAGGTGCTTGCCACAGTGCCCGGCTATTTTTAGGGATGGGGTCTCACTCTTGCTTAGGCTGGTCTTGAACTCCTGAGCACAAGTGATCCACTGCCTTGGCCTCTCAGAGTGCTATGATTACCGGCGTGAGCCACTGCACCTGACCCATTATAAAACTGTTGAAAAACAACAAAGATAAGATATTGCTGGGCCTGGGCGCAGTGGCTCACACCTGTAGTCCTAACACCTTGGGAGGCTGAGGCAAGAAGATGGCCTGAGCTCGGGAATTAGAGACCAGCCTGCGTAAGAGTGAGACCCCGTCTCTACTAAAACTAGAAAAACTAGCCAGGTGCTTGTAGTCCCAGCTACTCAGGAGGCTGAGGCAGAAGGATTGCTTAAGCTCAGCAGTTTGGGGTTGCTGTGAGCTATGATGACTCCAGAGCACTCTAGCCTGGACAGCAGAGTGAGACTCTGTCTCAAAAAAAAGGAAGCTATAATGATGGCAGCCACAGAAAATTAATTAGCCACAGCTAAATTACCTCCAAAGGAGGAAAGAGTAGACTGGAAGGGGCTCAACACAGAATCAGGAGACAGTGAATAAACACCCCAGAGCTTAGAAAGAAAATGCTCAAACTACAGGTACATAGTGAGCAAATCTATTCTCCAAAAATGAAAGTGGCATAAAGTTTCAAATGACTAAGTACTGAGAAAGTTCAGCTCCACCGGTGTTTTACTGAAGGAGAGATTACAGAGTAACATTCGGGCAGAAAGAAAAGTGCCCCAGAAGGAACCTGTAGAGCGGAAGCCAAAGAATCATAAACCCGAGAGCAGAACCGGGGATCGTGCCTGCGGACAGCAACAAGACGGGCATTTCGCTGTTTCACACCCACAGAATGAGCAGGTGTGACCCACAGGCAGTGTCTGCAGGTGAGGTGATCAAGCCCTGTACCGCCCAGGCAGGGGGGAAGCAACAGCAAATGTTAAAGCTGGGCAGGCAGAGGGCAGGGGGCTGTTACTGGGAAAAGCAAAAGAGCTCCTGAGCTAATGCAAGTGAGAAACTGAACACAACACCCTCAGTCATCAAAAGACAGCAAAGCAGAAGAGGAAAGTCTCATACCCAGCATGAGACATGGAGCCCGGCAATGCCAGAACCTACCCAGGGCAGGATAGATGGAGAAGTAGGAGACGCTCACAGCGTGGTGGGAAGTGGTGGCAGCCCTTGGAGACCATTCCCTATTTCATATAGTGCAGCAATAATAATGATGATGGCTCAGATTAAAGAAGCTGATGCCTAAAGAGTAATAGTGACTCTCCAGAGTATAAAAGTTTGGATTACACGTGAGGGATTGTGACCCCCCAGCACATGAATTTCTGGAGCTACCGCACCCACCAGGTAATCCACAGCTGGTACAGACCCGTGTTGTCCTGTCTGTGAGCCTGGGCTCCAGCGACAGGTGTTCATAAAGGAAAGGAAGAATGGATGAGCTACTGACACAGGCAATTCTGAGCACCAAGACCACGTGTTAGGCACGAGCCAGAGTCCCCCAGACACAGCATGTTCTCTTTTGATTCTCACAGCACCACCACGGGAGATGCTGGCGGTGGAGTCTTTCCCTCTGGTTCCTTTGGGCATCCGCTCTAATTCTGGAAGACGCTGACAGTGAAGAAGAAAGCTCTGCATCTCAGGACTGTCCTAAGGAATAAACGTGGTTAAATGTATTTGAAACTTGAAGACCTGTCAAAAGCGATTGGGCAAAGCCACAAGGATACAGGCACATCAAAAGGCTCACACTGATAAGTTTAGACTTTGTTATTCAAGTCATCTTGGCAAGTTGTGTCATAGACTTTAAACATGAAGCCTGAGCAAATAAAGCAACTCTACAACTGTAATTAAGAGAATCGTTTCCAAGCTAATTATGCCATATTTATGCATAGCAAATAAAACTGTGTTGACAGGTAATGACTGAGCATAGATACAGGCTGTCAGAAAAGAGGGAGGAGGAAGGGGATCTTAAAATAGGATAAAATGTCAACCCTTCTGAAAAACAACAAGGAAATTCTTCCCTTGATCTCCTTCATGGAGCTGCCCTTCGTTAATACTCAGAGTTTCTCCAAGCAGGTATTTAATTGAAGTACTAAATTATCTACGAATTATGTCAAAAGCATATCCCTGAATACAACTTGAGAATTATAATTACATATCAGTTTGCAGTCTTAAAGGAGCTTTTACATACAATTAATTATTTTCAGAACACCACGAGACAGGTGTTCTATCCTACATTATCGATGTGGAAACAGAGGCTCATAGATAATAATTCACTTGCCTAACCCCGTCAATCACAGAGTGACAGGCAGAAAAATCGAGCTCAGGTCTTTTAAACAAAGGGCATGTTCCTTCGAGCCAACCACAACTATGCTCCTTAAGGACACTTTATTTGTCTACATTTTCAAATTATCAGGGACAACAGATTTCAGTTCCTACCATGTGGACATGGCTTACTTAACCTTTGTTCTTGAACGCATGGGTCCTTACCAAGTTCTCATATATCTGAGACAGCTTTCCATATAATTCCTAGCCCAGATAAGGGATTTTTTTCCTTAGGATAAGTTTCTATAATTATAATCCCCAGGCCACAAACTCTGAACTTCTTAATGCCTTTTTATCTCATGGCACATTCGAACCTTTAGTCAAACTTCCATGGCACACTTATATTATGTTGATCAGGAAAGAAAAAGAGAAGAAAATATACTTGCTGTGCTTTGAACTTCTTTTGAAAATAACTTAATGATCTTTAAAAATATTCACGGCACCTGGGACCTGCTCATGGCGCACCCGGGTGCCACGGTGCCTTATATGCTGCAGCTGACCCCCAGGACAGACATAGTGGTGAGAAATCAGGTGTGACTTTCCTCCTGGTGGAGCTGGGAGTTGAGTGGTGGAGACAGATGCAAAAATACTAACAACATGTAATAGAATGCTACATTCTGGCTGTGCTTACTATAGCTAGGCATTGCTTTAAGAGCTAATTAAACAATGTACAGCACATTAAATGATGTAATTCTCATACAACACTTCAGATGCTATGGAGGGGACATTCACTGCACAGGGAGGAAAGTGGCCGGCCACGACCACAGAGCTGGTGTAGGCAGGGGCGCAGTCCACCTGCTGGGGAACCAGCACCTGCACCTACCACGCTCCAAGGACACCAGCTCTGAGTTTCTCCACCTTGACACAGAGCCTCCATGTTGTGAGTGGGCTAGGATTCAAATGCTCTTTTTTTTCCCTATTATTTATGTATATTGGAAGCTCTTTTTGTTTTTCACAGAAATAGTATCATAAACAGTTTCTAGTCCTGTCTCTAAAGCTTGTTTTACTCACTTGAAACAATATGATAATGATGAAATTATTTCAACAACATCTCTATACAATTTACAACCAATTTACATGGGAAATTGCAATTCTGGAACTCCAACTCCCTCTTACTAATAGTAAGCACCAAGAGGTGGGTTCTGCTATTTCTGGTCCATTCTCTAAATTCTGAATTAGATAGGAGGGGACAGGGAATCTTCACCAGAGTGGGAAAAGGATGGACAAATGAGATTTATGACCCTTCATCCCTTACACCTCACAGTGCTTGTCGTAACACAGTTGTCCTAACCTGGGGCCCGCCAAGGCAGTCCTTCCACTTTTACAGTAAATTTTTAAGTTCCAGAAAAGAAAAAGGGATGACATAGAAGCTCAAATCCTGCTACCCAGATCTAACAGCTATATTACTTTCCAGTTATGCAGCTATGTGTCCCTTAACAACAGGGATACATTCCAAGGAACACACCATGAGTCAGGCCCTCCCTGTGGGGACATCATTGCATGCACTCACACAAGCCCAGCACAGGAAGGCTACCAGCCTGCACAGCACACTATTGTCCTGACTCTGCAGACACTCCAAATGCAACACTAAGTATTCTGCATATCTAAACATAAAAACATACAGTTAAAATGTATGTAAAATGTATTACTCCTTCCTCAGGGAAAACCTCTATCAAATATTGTATGTATCACCCACATGAGAGACAAACACAAATAAATTTAAGTGAGAGGGAGGGGGAAATATATGACACACTTCTTGGATGAAAGGCTCACTACAACTTCACCTAATAAATGTAAACATACAACCTAATCATCTGTGCCCAGCCACCCACCATAATGCCCAGGCAATTTTTCTATTTTTAGTAGAGACAAGGCCTCACTTTTTCTCAAGCTGGTCTTAAACTCTTGAGCTGTCTTCCTGCCTCAGCCTCCCAAAGTACTAGGACTATAGGTGGGAGCCACCATGCTGGGCCTGTTTTTTATTCTTATTACTGATGTAAGTGGAGAGAATGACTTCAGCTGCATTATCAGATGCCTGACATCCTCTTCTTTTCAAGTCTCTGCAGTTTCTGTGTCATCCTCACTTGCTTCTTCCACTTCATCAGCTGCTTCATGCACTTGTATGCTGGTCTACTCTTTGATCAATATCACTTGGGAAATTGCTTCTGGGTAATGTTCATTACAGGCTGTCACTTCATCATCCATTGCAACAAAACCTTCAAAATATGCTGCTTCAAATTCTACCATGGGAGATGGAACATCTGATGGGGCCAAAACATAATGCTGTTACGCTGTGACAAAGTCAACTTTCTTGAAACACTTTCTGTATTGTTTCTGGCTGAACTTTATTCCAAGCAGAGCCGACCCAAGGGACAGCATCCGTAGTGTTAACTGATGCAGTGGATAAAGTTGCTTCCACAGGCGACCACAGGTTTATGTTTGAGTAATGACCCACCACAGGAGGTGGGTTCAGAGTGCATTTTAAATGTTTTGATGATGCCTTGGTCAAGAGGTTACATTCCCAAGGTTATTCTTGTAGGCAGACATTTCAGTGTCATGTTTGTGAGATGACCCACTTGAGAGTGGTCAGCACAGTAGTCCACTATCACTAGAATAGACCATTTCTTCTTAATTTCTCAGTCAATGCCCCTTACCCACTCCTCAAATAGTGCACCAGCCACCCAATGTGCATTTGTTTCATCTCCAAGTGATGGAAAGGTCTTTGGACTTCATGTTCTTGCATTTGGGTGGCTTTGCCAATTTAGCAGTCCCCAAGGACTTTAGTTTCTCTCTGAGCTAGTGCAAAGCAGAACTGGGGAATGTTCTTTGGAAAGTTTTAGACTCCTATTTGTCACCCTTCATGATGATGTTCCTGCCAGGCATTGCCTTGAAAACCAGTCCAAATTCCTCAGCATTAAAGATGACATCATCTTTGTAGCCTCTGGGAACTTTCTGATGAACTCTTCTACAACTTCTATGCAACTTCACGCTATGTGAAGCTATGTGTCCCTTAATAACAGCGATACATTCCAAAAACACACACTTTCTATTGCTTGGTATAGATGGTAAATTAATATTGTGTGTGACAGTCCAAGTGGTCAAGGAATAACTTACAGAGGTGGTCAACATGTAGAAGTCAGCCTTCCACTGAGTACACATGCTCTATGAAAATTAGGTCAACCTAAGAAGGCGGTCAATATGGGCAGGTGGTCCACTATGAAGGACCACTGTGGTGGTCCACTGTGCAGTGGCAAACTTTTATCAAATGTAGACCTTCCCATGCATGCTACTGCCAGTGTGTGTGCACTGTAGGGGTTCTGCCCCAGAGCAGCGTCTGCTGAGACCTGTGGAAATTGGCAGCTGTAGAATGAAGAAATAGAGAGTTAGAAGCAATAGTAAAGAAAGACAAGAGAGTGGAGTAGAATTAAAAGTGGGAGCTCAGGGGTTCATTGCCCATCGTGGGATCCCGCAATGGGCCAGAGTGTTTGCTCCACTCTGATTTTACTGCCCAGGAGGTAAGATGAGGGAGGGAACAAAGATGCCAGCAGTTTTGGGGATTGATCCTATCAGCTCCTATTATTATTATTATTAGCCTTCAGAAATCGGAAACCTGAGCCTTGTATTGGGAGAGCCTCCAGCTTGAGATCACACACACAGATTTCTAGGGAGGTTTTATGCTCCACTAATTCTCTGTGGGGTAAAATGCCACCTGTGTTAATCTCCTCTGAGGGATCGGTGGGAGGGAGGCATTTTCCTCCCATCACCAGCTCAGAGGATTTTCCTCTGTGATAAGGGATAGAAGCTCTTCTGCCCGTATCTCAAACCTCCAGCTACTCCCTTGGTCTCTGCCCCGGCCAAATGCAAATCTCCACAATGGGTGTGTGCTTTGCCTGTTAATGACCAGCAAACACCCTAGAAGATGTATCTTTTCTAAGACTTTGTCATAGCCTCTTCTATGACCAGTATTCCCCTCAGAGTGCTCACAGACCCAGCGCTCAGTTTGTAAGCTGCATCCCCAAAAGGCTAGAATTTCAGAAAAGGCAAGAAGCTTGCTAAGGATGGCTAGCTTAAATGTAAACTAGCTGATTTTTCTTTGTTCCAACTCACTCAGCTTACTTTTCAATTTTCCTCTTTTTCTGGCTGCTTTCCTTTGCCAAGAATGGGGTCTTTGGTCCCCATTCGCCCAGCAGTGCACTGTTGGGCACCAGTGCCAGAAGGGAACCATTGTTTCACAATTCAGTCAGGTACAGTGTCAATAATTCACCAAATGAACCAAGACATTTTGCTACTCTCAAATTCCTTTAATTTATCTCAAAATAATGGGTAAAACTTGGCTTTCTTTTGCATTATTTTTGCCATTCCTTCAAACTAGTGAGGTTAGAATTTTTATTCATGTAATTATTGTCATAAATAACCATTATTTCTGGATTCATTCCTGTTGATTTGTCAAATTTTTTTTCTAATTTGTTATAGTTTTATGTATTTGGATACCAAATTTTTATCTCCATGGCCTTTCTTGTATCTTGTCATAGAAATGTGTTACAAGATAATTTTTTCCTTTATGTTTTGTATTTTTTTATCTTAACAAAATTTTCACTCCACATAAGCCATAGATTCTTGTAGATTCAATTATTTTTCATATTTAGAGTTTTAATTAACTTGGGATTTATTTGTATGTACTATGAGGCAGAGATCTAATTTAATGTGTTTCCATATGAAAAGCTCATTTTCTCTGTAACATTTATTAAACAATACCTGTTAGGAGCAGGGCTATCTGCAAACTGGCGTAGACTAGGTTTTCTCCCATAATACAAGCTCGGGGGCAGCAGCTCAGGACTGGTAGGGTGGCTGTGTGCTCCCAGAAACTGCTCCTTCTGTATTTCTGTCCCCACAATCTGTGGCCTCCTTGCCCAAGTTCACCTCACATTCCAAGTCGGCTGCTGGGGTGCCAACAAATACATCTCAGTTCACAAAGGGAAGACAAAGCTGAGTCCTTCCACCCATAAGCCTGGTATATGAACTGACTTAGATTTCCTTTTTTTAACTTAAGCACGGTGGGCATCTTCAGCAAGGTAATTTTTATGTGTATTTTTGTTACCATTATACATAGTATCCATTTTTGAGAGCATATAGGTAGACCTGGTTTAAGACAACTTGAAAGTCCTTTGCTTGTAATTGGTATGATAAACTTTTAAACTTATTACAATGAACAGTTGCTTTACATTAATTTTTGTGATCTCTGCACTTTGCATTTGATGTGGTTGCTTTATTTTTTCTCCCCTCTTAATCTCAGCTGTAGCACTGATTCTTTATCACCCTTTGTTTTTCTCTGGTAGTAGTCATTAAATATTCTACTCATCTCCTTTTGATGGTTTACCTTAAATTTTCTAACAATTGACTAAAGTTGATCAATATTTCTAGTTTCTTCTCTAGTTACCGCACTTTAACTGCCCTCCCAACACTCTTGCCAATGCTGTAAAGATTGTCAGTGATTATTTTTCCTAAACAGTGAGTCTGAGCAAACACAAAACACACAAAAGCTGCTTTCCTTCTGTCATTGTTTTAGACTAACTTTCATTTAGATTTACTATGTTCTGTATTTTCTTACTCTATTTGCATCTAGAGCTCTGTACCCTGAGAGTCCTTGTCTGAACTTCTCCCCCCTGTGCAGTGATGCTGATGATTTGGGGTCCCCCTGGGGGAGGGGGATCCTCAGGCTTCCAGCAGTGTCTTCCCAGGTCCAGCTTAGGTCGGAGGGAGCAAGGAGAGAGGGCAGGACAGGGACCCTCTGGAATGATCCCTTCCACCCTCCGGGTGCAGAGCCCCACAGGCATCTGGCTGCGCGGGCCTTTCGGTTCTGCTGAGGACTCTGCTCTGGTCTCCCTGAGTTAACACCAGCTGAGCCTAAGCTCCACCTATGATAAAAGGCCCAGCTCTCAGGGACTAAATCATTATTATTTATGTATTTACTTAGGCCTACCTTTCCTTAATGCATGAGGAATCTTTTTCTCGGTAAGATACATCTTCAGTATTAAAATGTCGTAGTTCTTGTAAACTTAAAAATGCCTTTACCCTTATTCTCAGTGAGAATTTGGGTGACTGCTGAGATGTAGATCATAATAATTTTCTCTCAGGACTTTTAAATAAAATTTAAAATTCTTGTTGCTTTTTCACGTCTATTACAGTTGAAGGAAAAGCTGACGTTATTTTGGTGGTTTTTCTACAAACCTGCCTTTTCCCAGTGCAGATCTCCCCGCGTTTCTCCTTCAGTTTCACTGCGATGGGGCTGGGCTATGGGCGGGGTGATGGGGTGGGGCGTGGCTACGGGTCTGGGCGGGGCTACAGGGTGGGGTGGGGCGGGGCTACAGGTCTGGGCGGGGCTGGGCTGGGCTACGGGGCTGGGCTGGGGCCATGGAGCTCGCGGCGGGGTGGGGCGGGCCTGGGGCCACGGAGCTCGGGCGGGGTGGGTAATGGTACAGTCCCTGTTTCTGTTACTGTTCCCACTGTATATCTGACTTGATGCTTGGTTGACACTTTCAATCCAAGAGCTTTCCTGCTTTGCTTAGTTTTCAAAGACTCTCAGTGATTGACTTGCCAACAATGGCATCTCCATCACTGCGCTGCACCAGACGATGAATTAATTCACTCATTCGCTACTTAACTGTGATTAGTCCACTGGATTTTCAATTTCAGTGACTACGTATCTTTTTATTTATTTATTTTCATTAGATCATAACTGTGTACATTAATGCATTTATGGGGTACAATGTGCTGATTTTATACACAATTTGGAATATGCTTACATTAAACTGGTTAATATAGCCTTCACCTCACTTAATTATTTGTTGTGTTAAGACTTATATATTACTCTTAATAGATTTGACAGGTACCCTTGCACTATGCACGGTAGATGAGGTCCCGCCAAATACCCTCCCACTGCTTGCCCTCTCATGGTATGATTCTTGCTTGGCTGTTATCTTTCACTTGTAGGGATTCTTTTGCCTTCTTTCTATACATTAACTGCCTGTTTGTTTCATAGTCTACTGTTCTGTAAATGTATGTTATTTCAGTTTTAATTGTTTGCTTTTCTATATACACATATTACCATTTTTTTTTTTCTGTTATTAAATCATAGCTGTGGGCTCAGTGCCTGTGGCTCAACAGGCTAAGGCACTAGCCATGTACACCTGAGCTGGCGGGTTCGAATCCAGCCCGGGCCGCCAAACAACAATGACAGCTGCAACCAAAAAATGCTGGGCGTTGTGGTGGGCGCCTGTGGTCCCAGCTACTTGGGAGGCAGAGGCAAGAGACTCGCTTGAACCAAGGAATTGGAGGTTGCTGTGAGCTGTGATGTCACAGCACTCTATCCAGGGTGACAGCTTGAGGCTCTGCCCTAAAAAAAAAAAAATCATAGCTGTGTACATTAATGCAATCATGGGGTACAATGTGCTGGTTTCATATACAATTTGAAATACTTTCATCAGACTGGTTAACATAGCCTTCATGGCATTTTCTTAGTTATTGTGTTGACACATTTATATCCCGCATTTAGTAACTTTGATCAGTACCCTTCTAAGATACACCATATCTAAGATTACCCTCCACTCCTCCCCACTTGAATTCTCTCCCTCTACCAGGAGCTTTAGTGTTTTCTGTATTCTTTTCTGTAAATAAATTCTGTCTTACCCCTGGGAGGTAGGGAGGAATAATGTAATGAAGAATAATAAAATAATGTATTTTAAAAAAAACACAAACACACACAAAGATTACTCTCCACTCATCCTCCCACCTCCCCTCCCCTTCCTTGCTCCTTTCCCCATATTCTTGTGCTGTAACTGGGGGTTATAACTTCATATGAAAGCTATAAATTAGCTTCATAGTAGGGCTGAGTACATTGGATCATTTTTCTTCCATTCTTGACATACTCTGCTAAGAAGCATCCATGTAAACATGAAAGAGGTAAAGTCTCCATCTTTCTTTAAGGCTGCATAATAATCCATGGTGTACATATACCACAATTTATTCATCCATTCATGGGTTGATGGGCACTTGGACTTCTTCCATGACTTAGCAATTATGAATTGGGCTGCAATAAACATTCTGGTACAAATATCTTAGTTATAATGTGGTTTTTGGTCTTCTGGATATATACCTAGTAGAGGAATTATAGGATTGAATGACTGGTCTAGTTTTAGATCTCTAAGTGTCCTCCAAACATCTTTCCAAAAGGAATGTATTAGTGTGCATTCCCACCAACAATGTATAAGTGTTCCCTTTTCTCCACATCCATGCCAACATCTCTGGTTTTGGGATTTTGTGATGTGGGCTAATCTTACTGGAGTTAGGTGATATCTCAAAGTAGTTTTGATTTG
>CAUYON010082841.1:0-15249 GCA_963573935.1 Arctocebus calabarensis
GCCTCCCAAGTAGCTGGGACTACAGGCGCCCGCCACAACGCCCGGCCATCTTTTGGTTGCAGCCGTCATTGTTGTTTGGCAGGCCCGGGCTGGATTCGAACCCACCAGCTCAGGTGTACGTGGCTGGCGCCTTAGCCCGCTGAGCCACAGGCGCCGAACCTTTTTTTTTTTTTTTTTTGAGACAGAGTTTTACTCTGCTGCCCAGGCTAGAGTGTCGTGGCATCGGCCTAACTCACAGCAACCTCAAACTCTTGGGTTCAAGTGACACTTCTGCCTTAGCCGCATGAGTAGCTTGGCCATGGTTTACAAGATACATATTTAATTTTCCACCATTGACTTTCAAATAATGGAAAATGTAGCCTAAAAACTTGCCACTGAATACTTCCATTTCCTTCCTCCTGCAGTTTGTGTTATTTTCGTGTTACATTTTTACTTCTACATATATTATGATATTCACAAAACATTATTACTATTTTTACATTAGATAGATATTAATTAAAACTAAAGAAATTTATTTTTATATTTGGCATATTTTTATAAATTTCAATATTCTCCCTTATGTGTGTGTGTACTTCTAAATTTCTATCTGGTATAATTTTCCTTCTGCCCTAAAAACTTCCTTTAATATTTCTTTTACAGCAAATCTGGTGGCAGTGAATGCTCTAACTCCTTGCTTCTCTGAAGAAGTCCTTATTCTGCATCATCGTAGCTCACTGCAACCTCGATCACAAGTGGTCCTCCCTCCTTGGCCTCCCAAAGTGCTAGGATGATAGGCGTGAGCCACTGTGCCTGACTTCTGTCTTTGTTTTTGAAAGATATTTTTATTGGTCATGGAGTTCTAGGGAAATATCCTAGGAATTCCAAGGATATTCCTACTCCTGCACACCCTCATACCTTGGCAGGTCCTTCAAGCCTGTGTCCCCAGGCGGCCTCTCTTAGATCCTGCCCCAGCCCCCATCATTCTCATGAGCACTGTGGGAAGAAGCTGCCCAGTGGGCTTGGGCTCCCCTTGTATCTGGCATCCTCGGGGATTCTGAACTTGCTCTAGCTCATGTTCAGCCATTACGAATTCACTAAAACACCAGTTATTTTCTTATTACTTATTTTTGTGGCAACTGTTTATTCCTCCATGCTGCTTCATCTATCAAAGGTAATTATGTTCCAATTGCCATTAAAAACAAGTTCACTTGGTTACCTTGTGACTCAGCTCTCTCACAGGCTCAAAAATTGATTTTGTATGTTATTTGGCTTTCTCCATTGTCATGAAGGGAGTGATGGTCTCTTGTGGCTCTCTACATTTTAAGCAGAAGTCAAAATCATTTTAATTTGGTTTTTATGCAATTAAAAAGATAAATCTCCTCTTTAAAGTTTCTATTATGACTATAAATTTTATTTCATTTTAAGTCAAGTAGTGTAGGAAGATTACATTTTCTTTCTTATACAACTTGGTTACCTCGAAATTAATTGCTTCTTTTTATTTGCAAACTTTCCATAAGACATCTTTGAAAACAATTTTTCCATATGCTCTAACCTGTCAGATAGTCTATGGGCACTGTCTGGAAAGTATCCAGCCATGTAATATAAAAAAATAGAGACATATGTGGCTGGATATTTTCCACACAGCCCTGATACATATTCTCTCTTTCTTTCTTTCTTTCTCTCTCTCTCTCTCTCTCTCTCTTTCTTTCCCTCCCTCCCTCCCTCCCTCCCTCCCTCCTTCCTTCCTTCCTGAGACAGAGTCTCTTTATGTCACCCTCGGTAGAGTGCCGTGGCACCACACAGCTCACAGCAACCTCCAACTCCTGGGCTTAGGCGATCCTCTTGTCTCAGCCTCCCAAGTAGCTGGGACTACAGGCACCTGCCACAATACCCGGCTATTTTTTTGTTGCAGTTTGGCTGGGGCCAGGTTTGAACCTGCCACTCTCGGTATATGGGGCCGGTGCCCTACCCACTGAGCCATAGGCGCTGCCCAACAATCCTGTTTTTGGTGTCATGCTTCATCCCTACTTCAGAGGTTCCTGATGCCTCCAGTTCTCAGCTGCTTCCAAGGCTGTGTGGCTTTTCCTTCCCCCCATCCTCTCAACTCCACCTCTCTTCCTCCTGCAGGCACTTGGTTTCAACTTTTTATGGTCTGGGAAATTTCTTACCACGAGGCCTCCTGATTTGTAGCTTCTGAAGCTTTTGCAATCTCCCATCTCTGCAGTCTTCTTTCCCATTGTTTGGAATTTGTGACTTGGAGCCTATTTTATTCATTCATTCCCATTTTAGTAGGGCTTCAGGGGGCAGATGTAAATTTGCTATATTTAAGGAGAAGTTTATTAGTTCATTTTGAAACCGAGAAAAATGAGGGCAGAGAGACACAGAGCTTTACCCGAAGCTCCCAGGCAACTTCCCCCTGGGTAAGGTCGGGGCCCTGGGGGAGACCCCACAAGGACCATATTCGGTGGGAGGAGGGCATCTCAGGCAGAGCTGCTAATGGCAGCCAGCATTCCACGGTCAAGGATTCTGGAGTCACAGAGACCAGGCTTTAGGCAGTTTTAAACAAAGCAAAACCCTTGCCCTCTGAGCCTCGATTTCCTCATCTGTGAAAGGCAGAAGTGGTTAGGATGAGATAACAGGCTATGTGTCTGAGCTCAGGGACGCATGAGATGCCTAGAAGTTAGAGGTCTCTCTTTTACCATAAAGATGATGGCATGTACCTTTTCCAGGGCAGGAGCCAATTCTTGGAGGAGACCTGCGCCCAGGGCATGGATTGCCGTGGTGCCCTTTTCCTGTGCGTGTGCCTTCTGACTTTTCAGAACCCAATGGCAGGTAAGAGGGCTCCCTCCACTGCAGTGGGGGCACCTAGTCCAGGCCCATGGCTGTGATGTGGAAGGCGGAGGCTTCAAACCAAGGGAGATTGAAGGGGGGACACTAGGGCTTCCTGGGGGCAGCCGGAACGGCTTGTGAAGTAGGTGTCTCAAGCTTGATGGAAGGCCCAGAGACCGTGGGGCCAGGGGAGAGCTGAAGGGGAAGTGTGATTCTCGCTCTCACAGAGACATCAGAAGAACTTCTGCAGTGGATGAACGAAATGGAGGGGCGCCGGGGCCGCAGAATGCCTTCTCTTGCTCAGTGAGTTGGGTGACTTCCTCTCCTGCTTAGAGTCAGTGGTGCCTTCCACCCCAAGCCTCCACCCTGGTCCAGGGTTGGTCTGGTGAAGACTCCTAACTGTCCACTTTTCAGCACATGTTGATTGAGTATCTACTGTGTACCTGGCCCCAGGCCCCGGCAGACATGTCACTACCCTCATGGAGCTTTAGTCTAAGGTGGGGGTCCTTAATCATGGACAGCATGAAATCAGGTGCAGGATTGCGGGTCTCTGTGCGTTTTTCTGTGAAGGGGCTCTGAGACTTTGATTGGGCTCTACAACTCTGGGTGAGAAGCCAGTGCTGATGACTGGTCAGGGCTAAGAACTGCAACTGGGAGACAGGGGGACACTCATTTGAGATGGGGCACAGTCATGGATAGCTTCTGGAGGAGGTGACTATAAGCTAGGACCCATATAGGAATTAATCAGAAGGGGGTGGTTGGGGTGGGATGGGGACACTATGAGTGCCACGGTCTGGAGCTGGCAGTGACAGGGGTATGGGAAGGACAGGCCCTGCCCTCCCAGGCTGCCCCAAGCTCGCTCCCCAGCTCTCCCCTCCTTGGCCATCTTCCCTTTGGCCCACAGGCAAGTCCACACCCTGGAGCAGATGCTGCTGAACGTCAGCTTCGTGGGCTACAACCTGACCTTGCAGACAAGCACCATCCAGTCTCTGGCCTTCAATCTGAGCTGTGACTTTGCAGGTCTCGCACTGAGCAGTGACACTCTGAAGCCAGTACCTCAGGTTAGAGGTGCTGGAGTCGGGGGTAGGAGGCCACTGCCTCCATCCTAGAAGCCCCCAGGGGCCCCTGCTCTCTCCTGTGCCTCCAGTCTTGGTTCTGTCCTAACTAGCTGTGAGTTGCCTCCTCTAGTATGGAGCTGATGTTCCTTGTATGAATAGCAGAAAAGGAGGGGCTTTGTGTCTTCTCCCTGTTTTGGCTGGAGGCGAATTGCGAGGGGAAGCAGCAGTGAGTGATGCCAGGGAACCCTGACTTCTTTTAGGACCCTGGTGTGACCCTGCTAGATACCTGGTCAGGGCTGGGTGCTGGGTGCTGAGAAGGCTTCAACCTTAGGGCCCCAGCTTGGTTGGGTAAATACCCCAAATTCCTGACTGGAGTGGATGGAGGGAAGGCCCAGGACCTGGGGAGCCTGGGAGGAGAGGGTTTTGCAGGTGGCAGCTTGGAGGAAGGAAATGACCAGGGTAAGGTGCAAAGGTATTATGGGGAGTTGGGGGCGGGTCTACAGGCCTTGCACACCAGGCTCAGCCTGTCCGTGGCCCTCGGCAGGCCCGGGACCAACATGCCATGCAGTTCCCCGCCGAGCTGACCCAAGATACCTGTAGGGCTCAACCTGGAAATCTGCGGCTTATCTGCATCTACTTCTTCACAGCTTCCTTTTTCAAGGTCAGTGCCATGGTGGGCTGAGGATGGGCGGGGCGGCACTGGCCCCTTCTTGGGGGGCACTTTAGGCGTCATCCATGCCACTGCCTGGCTTCTGGGTGGGGACAAGCATCAAGTGGGACTAGCCCACTGCATAATCCGAGCCAGCCATTGTGCTTCCCTGGGCCTCAGTTTCCCTATTGGCTTTAGCAGAATGGTAGAAAGGCTTTAGCAGAATGGTAGAAAGAAAATGATTGCAATCTGCTGATGCAACCTAACAAACCTACTATGCGCTTGTCCCTGCTCTTAGAGAATTCTCTATCAACACTTAAAGCAGCACCTTAGAGATTTAGAGTTAGTGCAAGTTCAATTACAGCAATAGAGATACGGAGCAATAGATGAGTCAGGGAGGGGTTAGGGCTGTCCCCAGCAGACCATCCTGGAGGGATGCTGGAGAAGGTGCCTTTGAATCTTGGCTCTGACAGTGAGTTAGGATAATGGTCAGGTGGATGGCATGAGGCTGGAACACATTAAATAAATGGGCTCTGGTAAGGGGATGGCCTTCCACAGGGCCAGAGCAGCAAATGCAAAGCTTCTCATACACGAGGGGTGTGTGTGCAGCATGGGCCAGCCAGGGAGGAGGGGCTTGGACGTCATCCACAGTCTCCCCATGTCCCCTCCACTCAGTCCTTCTCCTGGTTGCTTTTCCAGGATGACAACAACTCATCTCTGCTTAATAACTATATCCTGGGGGCCCAGCTGAGCCACGGACATGTGAACAACCTCAGGGATCCGGTCAACATCAGCTTCTGGCACAACCAAAGCCTGGTATTGCTGGACGTGTCCCCATTTTCACCCCCACCACTGGTCTGTGGCTTTCCTGTTGAACCCTGGTTTGATCAAATGCAAACCTGTGGAACCATTTTGGAAACAGATTGTTTTAAATTTATCACACTTTGAAAACTCTTGCCAAAGAAAGGAGAGAGGCTTTTACTCCCTGCATCAGTCCGGATTCCTTCAGTTGCAAGTGGTACATGGGGCACACCAGCTTAAGCACAAAGGGAATTTATTGGCTTGCATGAAATTTCCCAGAGCGGTCTAGCTTCAGGAATGGCTGGATCCAGGAATGGCTGCAGTGCCATCATGCCCCAGGCTCTCTCCATCTCTCAGTAGTGGCCTCCTGCCTTGTCTTTCCACTCCGTGGCAGGATGGATGCCGGAGTGCTTCCCGTCTTCCCAGCAGGCTCTATCCCATTAGTGCAAATTAGGGTTCCAGGTCCTGAAGGTTCAGAGGGTCATGTGTCTATCCCTGCACCAGTCTCTGAGCCCAGGGGGATGGTGTGTGTGGATTGGCCAGGCCTGGCTGGGAAGTGGGGAGTGAGCTCCAAAGGGAAGTACAGATGCTGATGCCAGAACAAAGGTGGGGAATGTTAGGGGGGCACACCCCGGTGTGTCTGCTCCCTGCCCCAAGTGTTCCTGTAAATCCCAGCGCCTCTTCTCTCTGGCTCTATCTTCCCGTCACCCTCATCAGGACTGCTGCACTCTGGATTTCACCTCATCCTTTCCTTTCACCCCTCTGGGCTATCACCACTGCTGTCCTCTCCACCTAGAAAGCCCTTGCTCCAGGGCTGGTGAAACTGACACACCCTTTCAGGCCTCAGAGCCCAACTCCCTCTCCCTTCCTGGGATGCCTCTGCCCCTTCCTCTGTGCTTGTCTATGGCACCTCCCCACCTCCCCACCCGCATGGCTCGGCACCCAGGTTGTCTGTGGGTGAGCTTCTCCCTCTCCTACTGGGCCTGGGTCTGGACCATTGTTGTTCCCCACGGGGAGGCGGGGAAAGGGAACAGAGCACCCACTGTATAAAAGGCCAGAGCTGTGCTCTCAAAAGTCTACATTGCCTTTAATTTTCCCACCATCTTTATGACTTGGGTGTAAATTATCCCATTTTACAGATGGATAAACTGAAGCTCAGAGTCCTTGGCCACATGTCCAGGTCACTCTGAGAGTCTAGGGTGGAGGTGGGGCTGGGACCTCGGACTGCCTGATGCCAAAGCCCAGCCAGTGCCTGGTGAAGCGTTGACAAGTGTGCACATGAGTCACATTTGGCACGCAGGACTTTAGAGCCTGATCTGCAGCCCTTCCTCTGCGCTCTTGACTGACCCCAGCGTTTTCCCTCAGGACGGCTACACGTTGACCTGTGTCTTCTGGAAGGAAGGAGCCAGCAAGCACCACTGGGGGGCGTGGAGCCCCGAGGGCTGCCACACAGAGCGGCCCTCACCTTCCCAGGTGCTGTGCCGCTGCAGCCACCTCACCTACTTTGCGGTTCTCATGGTACGTGTGCATCTAGCCTGGGTGAGCGGGTTCAGACCTGCGGGGGACCCCGTGTCTGTAGGAAAGCAGCAAGGCAAGGGCGGTTCTGTGGAGGCCGGGAAGGAGGCGTGGCCTGGAGCCGGCTGCAGCCGCAGAGCCCAGGACCCCGGGAGCAGGTCGGGGCCTCGCCCGGCTCCTCCGGGGACTCGAGGAAGCTGGCGCTTCGCGCATGGCTGGCCCCCTCCCGCGGCCCGCGCTCACCCTCCTGCTGGAGTCAGGTGCCAGGAGGTGCCCAGACCACCGCCTGGAGGGCCACCCTGAAGACCATCCGGAACGGCGTCCACAACATAGACACTTACCTGAGCGCCCCCGTGGATGTCCTCGGGCGGGACGACGGGCTGTGCCAGTGTAAGTGCAGTGCCGGTTCTAAACCTTTCCCGCGTTATGGTCACAAACCTTCCCGCCGAATGGAAGTGGCTCTCCACTGGTGTTCATCTTCACATTGATATCCCTTCCCTGACAAAGCGCTGTGACCAACGTGACGGGGGCCATGAGACCTGTGGCAAAAGCAAGAATGCGTGTGACGAGGAGTTCAGTATTACCTCTCCAAGATCTGCCGAAATGTGCAGAAAGCACCAGAACTAGCTCAGCATGTTCAGGCCCGTGGAGCAACCGTGGAGCTCTTGTTTGACAGTGTCATACGATTCGCTGTAAACCTACCTGGAAAGTCAACGAGCTGCGTGCAGGTGCCATCGTGAAGACAACAGGAAGATACTGACAGCTGGGGAACAACGCAGCCTGTGACCAAGAACAAATGTTTTCATAGCATAACAGTATCTTATTTTATGGAAAGATTATGTGAAGACCTTACAAACGTTTATATTTTAACATTAAAACCTCAAAGTAAAACACAGTGGGGGAGGTCAGAGGAGGCACGCCTGCCCGCTCAGCTATCTTCCTGGTGGTGTTGCCTTAGTGTGCCAAATTGTCTTGACCCGTATGTGTTAAGGGGAAAATTTTTACAAAGAAGAATATATAACTTGATTTTTGCAAGTTATTCTTATTTACCAAAAAGAAATGAGAGCAAATATAAAATTCATTATAAGGGCTATTCAACATTATTATTTTTTTGGAACTACAGGAAATTCTTTGCTTAGAAGTGTTATTTGTTTACCAGGCAATTTTATTTTTATTTATTTATTTTTTTGAGACAGAACCTCAAGCTGTTCCCCTGGATGGAGTGCTGTGGCGTCATAGCTCACAGCAACCTCAAACTCCTAGGCTTAGGCGATTCTCTTGCCTCAGCCTCCCAAGTAGCTGGGACCACAGGCACCGGCCACAATGCCTGGCTATTTTTTTGATTATATTTGTCATTCTTGTTTGGCAGGCCCTGGGCTGGATTCAACCAGCCAGCTCTGGTGTATGTGGCTGGCATCTTAGCCACTTAAGCCACAGGCGCTGAGCCTACTAGGCAATTTTAAATACACATGAAAGAAACTGAATTTATTCTTTCTCTATTTTAATTACACATAATTTGTTGTTTTTCTATAGTCCAGTGAGTGTATAAATAAGTCACACTTCTATTAGAACTAGTTATATGGATAAGATTTCCATGTCCGTTTTTCTTGTAAAAGTAACACCGTCAGCTGATTACCGCTCAGGAAACAAATCCAGGGTATGTAATCTAAGTATTATATAATATACCTAGAAGGTGGCGTGAACAAGATGCAGAAACATAGCTACTTCTGTTTTATGGACCACTCATTACACAGAGGTCTAAATTGGAGTAAAGGTGGATTAAATGAAAAGTTATTTAACAAACACACGAGTGCACTATTTACTGTCATGCTTTGCTGTTTATTTCCTAGCACTTGTTCCTTGTGGTAGATGCTGGGACATTTTTAAAAGACTGTAACCTTTCACTAATTGTGGTCTTAATAAAAGTTGTTCTTGAAAAAAAAAGAAAGAAAAGGAGCAAGGCAAAAAAGGGGCAGAAAATACAACTCAAATGGGCTTAAGCCAAAAAAAAAAAAAAAGAAAAAAAAAAGAAAAAAAGAAAAGAAAAAGGACTTACAGCTTCGTGTTTCTGAAAAAGGCTGGGTGAGACTACTTCAGGCATGGCTTGGTCCAGAGGCGCAATGTCACTAAGATAGCCTGTATGTCTGTCCCTCCACTTGCTTGCTCAGTGCTGGCTTAGATCTCAGACAGGGTCTTTGTATGGGATAATGATATGGCTACCAGCAATTCCAGTCTCATGTCCTATTAGCTTTCATGCAGGTGGAATGAGAGCTTCTCTTACCCAGTTCTGCCAGCCATGGGCACACCCCACAACAATCACCATGGGCAGGAGAAAGGAGGGCTCTGATGGGCCAGGCTTGGTGCCCCTGTCTGCACACACAGTGGGAGAAGAAGTGGTCTCCCACCCCCCACGAGGTGCACAGAAAGTGGGGGAGGAGAGGGGAGCTATTGGGTGCCAAAAGTCACCCTGTCTGTCATAGCCTCATTCAAGTCAGGACCATGGCTGGGCTTGTCAGGAAGGGTACTTGGAGCTGAGATCTTGGGAGGTCTTTCTGACTCAGCCTGGGAGGGCGTTCCTGTGCTTTTGGGCTCCAGCACCCCTTCCTCTTGCAGCAATTGTCCCCAGCCCCGGTCCCTGCAGAGTTGCTGGTGCCTCTCACGTACATCTCCCTCGTGGGCTGCAGTATCTCCATTGTGGCCTCACTGCTCACTGTCCTGCTGTACCTCCATGCCAGGTATGCCCCTGCCACGGCCTGGGCCTGCCTGTCCCACTGCACCCCTCCTTCTTCCCCACCTGGTGGAGTAGGGAGGGCTCTGTCATGGGCGTGTCTGGGAGGCAGAGCAGCATTGGGGTGTGGCTGCTGTGGGACTGCTGCTCCCCATCCTCGGATTCCCCAACATTGTGCATCTATGAGCCAGGGGTGACACTGTCTGGGCGATGTCCCCAGGCCGTGGAGTGCCATGCTTGTATCCACAGGAAGCAGAATGACTCCATAACACGCATCCATATGAACCTGCACGCCTCTGTGCTGCTCCTGAATGTCGCCTTCCTGCTGAGCCCCATGCTGGCCGTGCCCCACGTGTCCAGGTCGGCGTGCATGGTGCTGGCTGCCATCCTCCACTACACGCTGCTCAGCTGTCTCACCTGGATGGCTATCGAAGGCTTCAACCTCTACCTTCTCCTCGGCCGCGTCTACAACATCTACATCCACCGATATGTGC
This sequence comes from Arctocebus calabarensis, assembly GCA_963573935.1. NCBI lineage: Eukaryota > Metazoa > Chordata > Mammalia > Primates > Lorisidae > Arctocebus > Arctocebus calabarensis. The sequence goes on from CAUYON010082841.1 coordinate 10,054, forward strand.
TCAAGCTCTGTGCCCTGGGCTGGGGTAAGCACACCTTGCCTCTTCTGGCCGACCCCCCAGCTGGCAAGGCATTGTTTTCTCCTGTCTCTCTTCCTCCCCCACCTCCTCACGGGGACCACTCCATGACCACCAGCTGTCATCCCTATCAACACCCACCACCACTTTCTGCATCACGCCAGGTTGTCACCTCTTCCCCCTCCAACAGTGCCACCACTGAAGCCCCAAGCCTCTCCCAGTAGCTCCCACCACCACCATTCTGTCCTAGGGCCGTCACTAACATTGCCTTGGGGAAGACCCTCCTCCAAGACTGCCAGGCAGATGGCTCTGAAACAGGACCACTTGGCTGGAGGCTCAGTCTCCTCCCTGCCCCCCTGGCCCAGTGGCGTTCTGGCTAGCAGCCTCAAGGACCTAGAGCCAGCCCCTCTTTGGGCCTCCTGAGCCTTTGTCCCTCTCTCAGGGCTCCCGGCCCTCCTGGTGCTGTTTCTCCTCGCTGTCCAGAGCTCAGTGTATGGACTCTACACCATCCCGTTCTCCAACAGCCAGGAGAATGTCACAGCCTTCCAGAACATGTCCATGTAAGTGCCCCCAGGGCTGTAACAGGCTCCCTGGCTCTAGCGGAAGGTCCACATGGGCCTAAGGCTGGAAACGTGGGGTCCTGCAGGCAGGGAACTATCTGTGGGGCAAAGAGGCAGCGTGGTTTAGACAGGGAGGTTTGCAGGGGGCTTTGCCCTGTCCCTTCTGCTGGATCCTGAAAGTCCCCTGCAGGGCCAGGCTTGTGTTCAGTGTTCACCAGTTCTAGGAAGCCAGCATCTGCTTACCAGCTACCAAGGCCACCTGGCCTTCCCGCTGTGCTCCAGCTCCCAGTGCTGCTGGTCTGACTCAGCCTACACTTGACTCTATCCCTGCCAACCTCTTTGCTTGCCCAGATTCTGCCTCGGAGGACCAGAAGAGGTAGCAGAGGCGGGCCCTCGGAGTCTAGGGACGGGCTCTGCTGTTTTCTTTTATAGCCTCTGCTGCCTGTCTCTGTGCCCTAGGACGTCAAGTTTTTTATTATAATGCAATGTATCTGTCGGCCAAACATAGACTTGCATAAGATACCCCCATGGACTCATCACTAGCAGTTGGCCATGGAATATTCGTTTTGCTTCTTGGGCTGATACAAGCTCAGGATTACTAAGAGGTGACTCTGTGGTAGGCCTTGGGCACCAGCCAGCTTAATTCTCACAACATGGGTGGGTCCTAGAGTCAATCCTATTTTACACTTAGGGCAACTGAGGCAAAGACAGCTTACGAACCCCACCCAAGTTGCCCAGCAGACCAGGGCAGAGCTAGGGTTTGGTCTCAGGTAGGCTAGCTCCAGAGTTCATGCCCTAGCCCCAGACTCAGCCCCAATTCCTCACTGTGCGGGTCGGGTTGGTGTCTCAGATGTGTGATTTATGACTCTCCAGAGAGGTATTTTATTATATAATAATATGATGTGGACAAAACAGCTTAGGGGATACATCCATTAGACAGGAAATATTAATGCAGGAAGGTTAGAAAACTCCGCTGTAAGGACTAGCTTCTCCCGGCCCTTCCTCCCTCTTCCTTCTCCCCTCAGAAAATGATCCACCTGGGTCTTGTGACTTATTCTTCTACATTTAAAAAATTTCTTATTGGCTCGACGCCTGTGGCTCAACAGGCTAAGGCACCAGCCACGTACACCTGAGCTGGCGGGTTCGAATCCAGCCCAGGCCCGCCAAACAACAGTGAGGGCTGCAACTAAAAAATGGCCGGGCGTTGTGGCAGGCCCCTGTAGAGTCCCACCTACTTGGAAGGCAGAGGCAGGAGACTCGCTTGAGCCCAGGAATTGGAGGTTGCTGTGAGCTGTGATGCCACAGCACTCTACCCAGGGTGACAGCTTGAGGCTCTGTCTCAAAAAAAAAAAAAAAAAAGCAAAGATTATCAAGAATAGATCCTGTGGGAAAAATGTTTATGTTTATGTGACTTAGTATGCAACTTATATATGGTACTTGGGGAGTGAGTGATAGAGGGTTCTTTATCTTTCTAATAACTTTAAGTATCCAGGTGGTATTGCACTTGCCAATCTCAAAAAGGAAGGAAACATGGGGGCATCTATTAAGCAATGGTAAAACCAGCCAGGATTACATCTGATGCTATATGCTCAGTTGATAGTGACCAGATAGGATTTCTCATCAGCTAGAGAAAGGCTAAGAACAGCAAGTAAAGAGACTGATTTGGGACAAGGAAATTCATCCTTAGAATGGCAGCTCTGAGACAAAGCTTTATAGTTCTTAACAATGAAATCAAACAAAGAATAATTAATATATAAACAATTTTTATTTTATGCTTCCTGAAATGCTATATATTTTTCCTTACAAAAAAGCATATCTTATTTCAGGAAATGAAAAATAATCCTGTGCATTTAATCACTGAAGAAGATCTGAAACAAGTCTCCATGTTAGAAAGCATTAGTACAAGTAAAAAGGACAAAAAAGATGAGCGAAGAAGGAAAGCAACAGGTAACAGATGAGCAAGGAATGTTCAGAGGTGTTTGTGTTTGTTCCAGTGAACTTTGCATTTATTGCATTAGGCTGTTTGGAAGGCCTTTTATTTGATTGATTCGTCTTTAACTGCTAATGTCTCTTGCTAATGAGTTAAATTTTAATTATGAAAATGGAAATATTGATTAATTATTCTGTTTTCTTTTGTAAAAATTAACTTATGTTTCATGATATTTCATCATCACCTTCATCCCTTGTTTTCCTCCAACCCAGTAGCCTCTGTATTAGACTGTCAAACTTGTCAAGGTCGTGTTTACCTCAGAGCTTTTGTACAAATTGTTCCCTCTACCTGGAATGTTCTCTCCCAGAGGTCAAGTAACTGGTTTCTTCTTTGCATTCCCACCTCACCTTCCAATATAACTCCCATTTAGAGACTCCCCAGAAGTAAACACAGTCAGCGTCTATCACCTAATCCTGTAAATTTTTTGCTGTATTTTATTACTGTAATGTGTTTTTCTTTGTTTGTTTGTTTGTTTTGCAGTTTTGGCCGGGGCTGGGCTTAAACCTGCCACCCCCGGTATATGGGGCCAGGGCCCCACTCCTTGAGCCAAAGGCGCTGCCTGTAATGTGTTTTATTATACAGGAACCTCATCCATATTGTCGTACTCCTAATACATACTTATAACACCACTTGTGTTACAGTTTAGATTACTGAATGAATTTCCCAATAAATCCAACATTTTTCATTAGCAAATAAATACAACTACAGTGAACATATATATAAAAATTTAATTTTTGCCATGGGAATTTACTTTTATTTCTCTAAGACAATTTCTTTTCTCTTCCAAAATCTTATTCTGCAAAACATATCAATGGTTTCTGACACTTGTCTTTATTCTTCTGGGAAAACTTCAGTAAATTACTCCAGTAAGTCATAGTACTATTCATGGCCATGCCTATTTTATCACTTTATTTGAAGATATGATTATTAATTTGACATAATCATCATTAAATTAGTGTCTTATGTTAACATAACTGGTCCCTTTTAGTTCTTATTGAAAACTAGAGGTCACCTAGTGCTGTGTTCTCAGGGACGCTACTCTTCATTGAAGTGGCTTCATCACGGGGAGTGGCCTCATGCCCAGGGCGCATGTCCTCCCTGTGAGAAACCTGCCACCAGATGTGTGACATGCACTCACTTCAGATTTGTGTTCTGGAAAATAATATTTTGCCATCATAAAAGCAAGAGAAAAAGAAATTACTAGAAGCTTTAATTCTAGGATATAGTGACATCTAAGGGAAATCTAATTAGAAAGATCTTTAGTTTATATAAATCACTTTGTTTTATTAGAAAAAAATTAACCTTTTATGAAGAAATATATTTGCAGTATTTTTCAGTGTTTAAAACCCATTATAAGTATTGCATTTTATAAAGCAAATATTTTAAAAACCTCAATATTTTTCTTTTATTTATAATGTTTCATAATTTTTTTTAGTCTCTATTTAGCCAGTAGGTGATTGATAATGACATTTTTCTACTTCACCAATTTAATATTAATTGTCAACATTTGTTGAGCACCTCTTAAATTTTAAGCCTTGCATTTCCACTTAGATCAGGAACCAGGAAAGGTTGCCCATTGTCTCCATTGCTCTTTAACATTGTAATGGAAGTTTTACCCATTGCAATTAGGGAAGAAAAGGCAATCAAGTGTATCCGCATAGGATCAGAAGAGATCAAACTTTCACTCTTCACAGACGATATGATTGTATATCTGGAAAACACCAGGGTTTCTACTGTGAAGCTCTTAGAAGTATCAAGGAATACAGCAAGGTATCAGGTTACAAAATCAACACTAATAAATCAGTAGCCTTTATATATTCTAATAACAACCAAGCCGAAAAAATAGTCAAAGACTCTATTCCTTTTATAGTATCGCCAAAGAAGATGAACTATTTGGGAGTCTACCTAACAAAGGAAGTGAAAGATCTCTATAAAGAGAACTATGAAACTCTAAGAGAAGAAATTGCTGAAAATGTTAACAAATGGGAAAACATACCATGCTCATGAAGAATCAATATTGTTAAAATGTCCATACTTCCCAAAGCAATATACAATTTTAATGCAATGCCTATTAAAGCTCCATTGTCATATTTTAAAGACCTTGAAAAAATAATGCTTCCTTTTATTTGGAACCAGAAAAAAACCTCGAATAGCTACGACACTACTTACAAATAAAAACAAAGCGGGAGGGATCACGCTACCAGACCTGAGACTGTAGTATAAATCGATAGTGATCAAAACAGCATGGTACTGGCATAAAAACAGAGAGGTGGATGTCTGGAACAGAATAGAGAACCAAGAGATGAACCCAAATACTTACCGCTATTTGATCTTTGACAAACCAGTTAAAAGCATTCAGTGGGGAAAAGACTCCCTATTCAACAAATGGTGCTGGGAAACCTGGCTGGCAACCTGTAGAAGACTGAAATTGAACCCACACCTTTCACCATTAATGAAGATAGACTCACAATGGATTAAAGATTTAAACATAAGACATGAAACTATAAAAATATTAGAAGAAAGTGCAGGGAAAACTCTCGAGGGAATTGGCCTGGGTGAATTTTTTATGAAGAGGACTCCCCAGGCAAATGAAGCAGTATCAAAAATACACTACTGGGACTTGATCAAACT
>CAUYON010082842.1:0-79411 GCA_963573935.1 Arctocebus calabarensis
TCTCAAGAATGGAGAAGCATGAATCCCATGTACTCAAGTTTGATATGAGGACAATTAATGACAATTATTGACACGGTGGGGGTGAAGGAAGGGGAGAGCAGAGAGAGAAAGAATGAAGGAGGGGTGGGGAAAGGAAGAGCAAGAGAGGGAAGGAGCGAGGGGGGTGGGGTCTTGGTGTGTGCCACACCTTTTGGGGGCAAAACGCGATTGTAAGAGGGACTTTTCCCAACAAATGCAACCAGTGTAACATGGTTTCTTGTGCCCTCAATGAATCCCCAACAATAAAAAAAAAAAAAAAATGAGAGAGTTGCCAAGAATTTCTGATAATTTTCACCATCTACCTGAGCTGAACACTGAGCAGGGAGGGAGGAAAACAACAACCACCAGCTTAAACTCGTAAACTTGAGAAATGGAGTAAACAAAGTTTAAAACTTGTAGATGAGCTTTACAGAAGATAAGACACAGTTGAAGAGGGCATTAGTCAACTGGAAGATCTGGTCAGAAGAAATACCTGAAATGAAGATTGGAGAGTTGAAAGAATGAGAAATAAAGAAGAAAGCCTTAAGAAATCAGGAGACAGAATGAGAAGCTCTGTCAGATGTGTTTGGAGTCTGAGAAGCAAATAAAAGTGAAAATGGTCCAAAGGTAGAGGTGAACAGACAATATCTGAAAAGAGGGCCTAAAACTTTAAAGATTCAAAAAGTCCTATGAAGGCCATTTAGAAAATAACAAAAGAAAACCACATATATGCACATTATAGTAAAACTGCCCCCCCAAAATAATAAAGAGAACATCCTGAAAGTATTATAGAACAAGAAAAAAAGATATATTCAAAGGAAAAAAAATATTAGATGAGTAGCTGATCCCTCAAAGAAAACTTAAAAGCCAGAATGCAAATCTTCATATGCCTGGAAATCAAGATATATGCTTCTAAATAACCCATGGATCAAAGAAGAAGCTTCAATTAAAATTGTAAGTGCTTTAAACTGAAATCCAGTGTATTTGTTGCTGCATAACAGAGTACCACAAAATTATTGCCTTAAGACAACATGCATTTATCATCTCTCACATTTGCAGTTAGGAGCCTCCGTGTGGCCTGATGCCCTTTCTCGGGGTCTCACAAGGGCACAGTGCAGGTGTCGCTTTGAGACTCACTGACCTCCAGGAGTGTTTATAGAGCTCTCCTGGTCAGCTCACACCCTCCTGGGATAACCGCCCCCTTGATCATCCGAAAGTCAGTTAGGAACCCTAATTATTTCTTCACCTTTGTGGTATAATATAACCCAGCCCATCAGAGTCCCACGCAGGCTGCAGGGGAAAGGGACCCAGGACATGGGAGCCACCCATGAGAAGTGCAGAGCTCTGGCAGAATGCCACTTAGAGCAAAAATGCAAAATCTCAAGACTTGCAGGATTCAGCCAAAGGCTAAAGAAAATGTATAGGCTTCAATGTATACATTAGAAAACAAGAAACACTGGAAAATTAATGAACTATACATCCATCTAATTTTTTTGAAAGAAACGCTAAGTCACCACAAAGGAAGGGAACAACACAGGAAAAGTGAAGTCTTTGATTAGACTCGGATTAATCTAGAAGAGAAAAAGCACCAGAATCTATGAGCAAAAAGAGATGGCTGGGTCCCTCAGACGCCTTCCCACGTGGGCCACACAGGCCCAGCCCTGCTTCTCTGTGCCTGCTCACCTGGTGGCCATGGCAATGGCTCCCTGACCTTACGACCTCTCCCCTCCCCCTCTGGGCCTGCACCAGGTGAGAGGCCAACTTGGGTTTGAGTTCATCCCTGTGAGTTCTGGACTGTACATACAGGTCCCAGACTGTCCTCGTCCCCAGGGTCTGTCCTCGTCCCTGTGGTCTGTCCTTATCCCCTGGGTCTGTCCTCGTCCCCTCCATCTGTCCTTGTCCCCATTTCACGCCTGCTGCCTGGCCAGCCCCAACTCTGATGCTAGATACAGATGGACACCGCTTTACCAGCTCCACCAGTGCCCAAGGCCAAACTGCCATGAAATAATCCCTTATTATATTAATATATCTCCCCTATGGGATACAGTGTAACACCTATATCCACAAAAGGCAAGACTGGGAAGAAAACAACTGCCCATCAAGCAGGAGAATGGGTGGGCCCTTGGGGCCTGGTTTGTCCCAGAGCACTGCAGAGAGCTGGAGGTAAATCAGAATGACTTGCACAATGCCAGTAATCACAATGCCAAACTAAAGCCAGACCAAAAAGAATACAAACTGCACACACCATCTACCTAAACACAACATTGTTTGAATGAGAAGACTGAAGTCAGAAGAGCACGTCTCATGGGGAGAAAGCAGACAGCCCTGGAGCTGTGAGGGGACTTTCCAGGACCCTCTCTGGTGGTGACCACATGAATGTCCACATGTGACAATTGCTCGGCTGTACTTCTATTTTCTTCTCACTTTTCTTTTTGCTTTTTTTCTTCCACTAAAAAAAAAAAAAACTAGTGCAAACAGGGGATGTGAGGATCCCTGCCGGACACAGGCTCAGTTGTAGGACTCTACCTGCCCCACTGGTCCTGCACACCTGGCTCGGCACACACCTGCAGCTGCCACGGGTGGGAAAGCATCTGGTGTGACCTGTATCATCCTCTTAGACAACGAATCATGTTCCACGATCTTGTTTCCCAATTTTCTTCAGTATCTGCTATACCTATGGACTTGTCAACACAAGCATTCATCTTTGTCTATTATTAATGCAATCAAAACAATATCCTGGGTAACATGAAATACACAAGGGGTAAGAGAACTGGCACCAATAGTTCTCATACTTAGAATGTCCTGGCCCACTGAGTGAAATTTTCTGGTTAATTCAAATTCACTGAACTGAATCACTAACATCAAAAATGCCGTGTGGCCTGGCAGAGTCATGAGGGGGATGGCAGGTGTGGGTCTGTGGTCCTGCTGCAAGAACAGTGCTGACCTGGTCTGTGCTAAGAATGGCTTGAGCTTGTGAACAAGCCGCTGTGGCCCGTGTCAGAGCCTCTGTTCGGTCTGATCACAGAAGAGAAGGGGCAGAGGTTTCACAAAGCTGCAGTGAGGGTTTCTGGCAGAAGGGTGCAGAAGCGCTTTGCAAAGTGCCCCCAGACGGGGGTGCTCCTGGGGAGCACGGTTCACTTCCACCGGCATGCTGCCCACACCACAAAGTGGCAACAGGAGGTGACAGTTCCAAGGACACCACAGCTTGTTGAGATTGTGTGGTTGTGCCCCCCTCCTGACCCCACATGCAAACCCCCAAGTCTGAGGCCACTTGGTGCTCTCCTGTGCCCTAGCCCACCTGAGGCCAGAATGCCAGGCAGGCGATAGAGAAGGGATCCGTCTCCCTCTCTGTACGTGACGTAGTCCCACGATGGATCCTTACACCACCTTCTCAGAAGCAGTTTTGATCCTGGAATCTGACCCTTATCCAGTTTCCACTACTTTAGGAAAATCAGAAAGTCACAGGAAAGAAAGACAAGGCCCCCAACGCCTTTCTATTCCAGCCTCGTTGGTGTGGACGTTATCAATTGATCTAGAATGTAAGTGGCCTGTCTGGAATGTTTGACAAACAAATTTTTCTCATGCATTATACATCCACCCTGAACGGCGGTAATGGCCGCCTGGGAAGAAGGTGGGCCAGTCCATCACCCAGGGTGAGAGCTCTGCAAATTAGCAACAGGACGGTTCAGTGAAGCAGGTAATGGATTGGTCTGTGAAAACAAGAAATCTTTGTGGGAACGGGTGTGATTATTCATATAGTGTTTGCTCATTATAGCTAGTATGAACAGTATTCTAAGTGCTCTTAAGAACCCCTGAGTCGGGGACTCGCTCAAGGTGCTCAGCACAGCTGCATCTGTGGCACAGCCACATGGGCGAGAGTCGGGGGACGGTGGTCCACACGGGGACACTGCGCCCCCCACAGTGTGCACACGCGTGTGCGCTTGCAGGCCTTTGCGCCGGCTCACTGCTCCGTCCTTTGCAGTTTGATCCATGTCAGCACACTCTTCCAACACAAAAGAAAGGGGGACCTGTCAGGTTAAAGCCCCGTGTCTGAGCAGACAGTCCACAGGGCTGACGGTTTCTGTTCTGCTCTTATGGCCCCATCCTCTAATGCCAACATCTGTGCTGGTCTCACGGGATCCTCCTTGTTGGAAAACTTCCTTAGAAAAGGTCCGGAGTGTCCCAGCAGCCCTTCCTGTCTGAGCAGGCAGGTCCCAGCTGAAGCTCCTGTGAGGCTGGGCCAGTGCTCGTCATACGCAGAGGAAATGCAGAGGCGCTTTGTGACCTGAAGCCCGTCTGCCCCAGGCTCTGAAATATCCACTGGCCTTGGCCAGTTTGGGCCCATCCTTCACGGACCCCAGGCAGAGCTCTGAGCCCACCGGGATGCACTCCCAGCTACAGCTTCGCCCATGTGTCACCGGCCACTGAATACTTCCCACAGCCCCCACGAGTGCAGCGTGGCCCAGGCCCACAGCACAGGGGAGGCCTTTGGCATCTGTCAGACACAAAACTGAATTCTAGCTCAGCCACTTGTGGATATGATCGTGCCTGTTCCTGAAATCCATGAGCCCAAACTTCTTCCCCTGTAATTAGGAATAATAATAAAAGCAGCAATGTCTCAGAGACATTGGGAAGAATATAAGGGCAGCTTTAGGGAGAGCCTGCACATCACAGGCGGCTGCTGCTGGTTCCCTTGGAAAGGCCGGCTCTGACCCAGTCCTGATAGCACCTCTCCAAGCCTGAGTCACTGCTCCAGCAGATGGAGACTTGCACAGATGGGTCACAACCACGTTCTGTGTGACCTCGCGACACCCGCTGTGCTGGAGGTGGAGGCACTAGCTCTGCCCCGCAGCGACGTTTCCTCTGGTCCCTGTGCTCACAGCACCGAGCTGTGAGCTGCTGATTCTGGGAAGGAAAGTCAGGAGAAGATCAACCATGGTTGGCTTCCTCTTCTAACAGCCCGGAAGAGGCGACTGTGGGTCCCAGAGGTCAGCACTGTGAGAAACAGGCCTCCCCAACACAAGTGACTAATTCATAAAACATCTGCCCAGTGGGGACACACCTGATGTCAAGGGGCAGAGCCACCAGGCCCGGGAAACTGCAGAACTCACAGCACAGCAGCAAACACGCCCCACCCGCAGTCCCATCCGTGTCCATCCGTGCTGCCCCTGCACGCACCTGACTTGTGTAGTCAGCTTTTGGCACCCTGACCCACACTTGCAGGTGAGGCCGGGCCCTGCCTCCTGCACAAAACCGTGTCCACTGACACCTTTGCCAACTGTTTGCCCAGGCAGGTGCCAGGCTGTACACGGGCAGCACTGTTCACGCTTCCCAGGGACTTTTCTTAAGTCATCGCTCTTTCCCCGAGACCCAGTGACCTCGCATTTTCATCTGAGGTCATCAGCACATGCAGAATATAGAGCATGTCCAGGTTACTTAGGTTGATTATCAAGCCATCGTATTTCTGGTTTTGAAAACTCTATTCTAAAAAATTTGGTTTATTTCAAGATTTTAAACATCTCAATACAATCTTTCCCCCTTACTTTCCCGCACCCTAATACATCAGCATAGAAATAAAGTTACTACAGACAGCTGGTCTCAATTATTCCTCAAGTTTATCTTTGTAAACACGCTCTATGGGTTGCAGAATATGCATATTTGCTACGCTCCACATTTGGCCCCAGAGACATTGTTACGAGTACTGTATAGTGTGGTTAAAAATGTTTCTCTTTCATTTCTGAGTCTTTAATTTTATGTTTGAGCTCTGCATAAAAATAGCTCGTAATTGCTTTTTGACAGTAATAAGCCTAAGATTGTGACTCAAAAATTTGAGATATTATGCTCTTTTGTAATTGTATTCAATGAAAACATAGTTCAGTATGGAACTTTAAAAAAAAATCCCAGCTCGCACATTCCCACATTCTACTGACACCATGAAAGTTACAGAGAAAGTCGGTGCCTCAGGAGGACCGATGAGGGCTCATGCTTATTTTTTAATAAAGCTCATTTTTACCAAGAAAAAAAGCCATCTTTGCGCAAGCTACTATGCTTCCAGGAGGGTATGTGGAGCGTTCAACATTTGCCTCCCCGCCTGCAGCTTGCAGTGCACAGTACGGAGCCAGACGGCGGTGAGAACCCACTCTCTGTCTTCACCTCGGTACTCCACACGGTACACGATGCAGACAAAATACAGTGAGATACTAAAAGCCAAGAGTATCCGACGCCCTTCAAGCATGAATTGAGACGGATGCTGCTCTCAGAGGTGTTGGAAATTGGTTAACACGCCTTTCAGGGAAGCAAACCTGATAGGATATTCTAGGAACATGACAGAGTGAACTCTATTCATAGTGCCTCATAAAAAGCAAGTCCACCCAGACTTTTCAGTTTAAACTTCTTCCATAAAGCGCAGGTGCACAAAGCCCTCTTCTGTGCATCTGAGCCAACAGCATTAGGGAGTGGGTGGGGGCCCTGGGCCCGGGAAGCCCCCAGCACTTAGAACCTGAATTTAGACTCCCCCAGAATTCAGACTCTGTGTGTCTTAAATTCACATAACTTCTAACTCAGTAGCAAGAAATGATGTGGGGAAGCTTTTAGCTACACAGATTATCATCTGAAAGTGATGGGGGAGCAGAAGTCCAGGAGAATGCCACGTAACCAAGCAATGTTCTCTCTCTAGGGCAGCGTTTCTGTGCCATGGCAGAGCACTGGACAGGCGGCGGGACATGGAACTCACGTTTAGACGTGCTCCCTGCCTGTAGGTGATGGGCCTCCGTCAGAAAGTCAGCAAAGCCACCAGGAAAGGCTGAGGGTAGAAACAAGCTTCTTTCTAAGCTTCAAAAGCAAAAGTTTTTCCTGTTCAAAATTGAAAATAGTGAAAGACATAACTTGTTCCTAATGAATCACACATGCTTAAATATTTTGACTCTATCCACTGAGATGATGTCAGCAAAGAACATGGCTCACACAGGGAGGTGGGCAGCCTGCAGGGGGAGGAAGATGGTGGCATTGGTGACAGCCGTCCACAGGGCCAGGGGACCCTGCACACCCCGGGCTGCATCTCAGAGGCACACGTCCTGGATTTGGACAGTTCGGCCTTTCTGACCTCGCTTATCCCTGGAGCAAAGGCATTTGAGATCCCATTCACCCTCTGGCTCTTTCTTGATAAGAATTTACCTTGGAATGAGGCAAATATTCCCATTATAATGGGAATATTCACAATATATTCCCATTACATTGTGAATGCTAGTTGCTATTAAAAAAATCCAACATTTTAGTGATCTGACATAATCAAAGGTCTTTTGCTTATTTACCTGTCCAAAGCAGGGGTTTCCTGAGAAATTTCCTTCTCTGTGGGCCCCCATCTCCTTCAGCCTAGAATCCTCTGTGTCAGGAAAGGAAGAACTTGAGCTGTCAGAAGCCCAGTGTCTCCGTGGGGAGTCTCATGACCCACCTGGGGGACAGGTCAGTGGCTGCCCCTGGATGGGGGAGCTGCAATTTCCCGCCAGCTCTGCAGACTGCTGGGAGGACGGGGAGCCTTCGTGGGACCACCAGTCATCTCATGCAATTCCCATTTCTATTTTACTTTTGGTATTATTACTCTAAAAACAACCTCATATTGTACGTCCTCGAGGTTTAAAATGTTGACCAGTCGATATTTGAATATTGACCAGTTCTGAAGCTTTGCAGCAGATTCTGAGGAAAGAATTATAGCAGAAGCCATTTGATGCTTTTGGAATTACGTTCAGCGTCTTATGCCAATAGGTTCTGCCCCAACTAAGAATCGCTCTCCAGAATTAGGGACTCTTCCTGAGACGGCCACTCAGACATTCTCACTTGTGGTCTAGGTTCTCGGCTGCATCCACAGGTAACATCTGCAGCATGAAAGTGACAGGGGCTGGGGTCTTCACCCCTGCCCTCTTGAATGGCTCTATCCTTCTCACTGTCTGTAGGGACAAAGGCCTCTCCACTCTGGAATGAAAAGGGACAGTCACCCCTTTAACTGGGCTCCTCCTGGAACAGTGTTTGGGCCTTAATAAACGACCTCCCTGTCCTGTGCACACGCAGAGCAACAGAGTATCGGCCCAACCAGAGCCAAGTGTGAAGTCACCTGCCTACAGTAGAGCGAGGTGCAGGGAGACCAGGGCCTGTCCCTTTCCCTATCGCATAGCCTGCCAGCCCTCTTAGCTGGTCTGTTGTCATAAATACAATTTTCTCTAAACTACTAAATGTCATTGCCTCTATGTATTCAGAGTTTGCCTAGGATTTTTTTTTTTTATGAACAAGAAAAGACTTTTTTTCCTGTAATGAGCAATTTTGAATTGTAATAACAGTATCCCCTGAACATTTTAGTATGTCTCGCTGGCATGCGCCCCCAAGGGCCACATCAGCCACGCTCTGGGGAGGCAGCTGCTCAGGCCGCGCTGAGTAATGAAGCTCAGCAGACACGCAGCTCCGCAGAGTGCTCGGGCTAATTATGTAATGAGGGAATCACTCCTAAAATTTTATAAACGTTAATATAGACACTTAACTTCAATTTCTTTGAAAGTTGAGTGGGAAATGAGAACTCTACTAGTACTAGTACCAAATGCTCACTTTTATACGGGGGTTTTAAAATGTCGGGACTTGCAAGTCTAATGCTGTATTCGTGCTACAAATCATTCTCCTTGGCACTGAAATATCACCACCATTAAACCTGCAGTAAAATACCACGGAGCAGCCTCAACCGTCTCCAAACAAAAGGGTGCAGCTCTTCAGAACGCAATGGTTGAAGGGCATGTGATCAACTCTATAACTCATCTTTATTATCTGCTCAACATTCCTCCAAAATATTTTTGCTTCTCTTTCTAAAATGTGGATATTTAGGTCTCCCGCACTGGGGGCTATCGTGAAGAACACTGTGCCCTGGCCTGCTCTGTGTGGCTGTGCCAGCTCAGTGCACCTGCCCTGTACCTCTCTGCTCCCTGGCACCCAGTGGTACCTGACTTAAGGGACTGGGAACATTTTCCCGATGATGAGTCAGACAGCAGGTCGCCTGACAGCTACTGAGTGCCCCATGCCAGGCAGAAAGGACCCCGGACCTCACTGAACTTCTATTCCAGCAAGGATGACATTAGACAAACCATTAAACAAAGTGAGTGTGCAGAGTCCTAGTAAAGTGTGAAGAAGGGTGTGAAGGAGGCAGTGAACTGCCAGCGGACCCTGGCAGTGGTTCTGTGGTCAGCCTCCCCCGGCCAGCCTGCAGAAGGGCCCTTCCATTAAGTCCTGGACCCTGCCTGCTCTGCTCCTATTTGAAGACTGTTGTCAGGCTCCACCCACACTGGGAACTGGGCCCGCATCCGACAGCCGGTCCTTCCTCTGGTACCTGCTTTGAGTCCACATCCACGCCCAGCACCTCCTGTCTCCTCCAGCTCCCTAGCCTGCCACCCTCCTTGCAATATGATCACACACTGACTGCCAGGGCAGCGGCACTAGAGGTCTGAAGCTGCCCTCCTGCCCCCCACACTCTTCCCATTCCTGTTCATTTTCCTGTTCGATAGAATTGTCTAAAACTTTCATTTCACTTCTTGACTCGAAACCTCTCAATGACTCCTATTGTCCTTAAGAATGAAACAGACTGCAGAAGAGCACCTGCCTCACCCCTGCAGGTGCCCCTCTCTCCCACCTCACCCCTGCAGGTGTCCCTCTCCCACTTCACCCCTGCAGGTGTCCCTCCCCCACCTCACCTCTGCAGGTGTCCCTCTCCCATCTCACCTTGCAGGTGCCCTTCTCTCACTTCACCCCTGTAGGGATCCCTCTCCCACCTCACCCCTGCAGGGGTCCCTCTTCCACCTCACCTCTGCAGGTGTCCTTCTCTCACTTCACCCCTGCAGGGTCCCTCTCCTACCTCACCCTTGCAGGGATCCCTCTCCCACCTCACCCTTGCAGGTGTCCCTCTCCCACCTCACCTCTGCAGTTGTCCCTCTCCCATCTCATCCCTGCAAGTGCCCTTCTCTCACTTCACCCCTGCAGTTTCCCCTCTCCAACCTCACCCTGCAGGTGCCCCTCTCTCACTCACCCCTTCAGGGGTCCCTCTCCCCACTCATCCCTGCAGGGGTCCCTCTCCCACATCACCCTACAGATGCTTCTCTCCCACCTCACCCCTGCAGGGTGTCTCTACCATGGCCATTGTGCTCAAGGCTTCTGCTATATGGAATGACTTTTTCCAGAGAGTGAGGCTCCTTCTTCCTTCCAGGCTCACAAGAGGCTTATCTTCTGCTGAGAAAGCCCAACTCGCAGAATACCAAGGCCAGGGCACCTGAGCTTGTTCTAATCATCACGCTTGATGGTGATGATGATTTAAGGTTATTTAAATGAGAAGATGGGGGATCCCGGAGAATAAGGTTGTAGGGTCAGTCTTCCTGGCCAGCCTAGACCAAGGAGTGGTCTCAGACAAGAGCCACAGCTCCAGCACCCTAGACCCTCTGTCCTGGGGCAGGTCAGGCACCAATTGCCATCTGTGGTCACTGGTGATGAACACATCAGCACAGTGTGACCCTGCAGCCCCCAATTCCAGCATGGGGTTTCCATGGTCCCACCCCCAGGAAGGAAGGAGGGAAGGCTGTTGCTCCCCCACGGGCCTCCTGAGATCTGTCCTGTTGGGAGAGAAGCCTTGAGCAACACACAGCCCACCTCGCATGCCCAAATGGCATCATGTCAAACTGACACTCTTCACGTCCCAGAGTCAAGAACTGAACCCCAGTGTCGACCTTCTGTACAAGCCTGCACTCGGATTCGGCCTGCAGCGCCTCACAGTGGCCAGTGACCACGTGGGAATCCTGCAGGGACGGAGTTCCAGGGTCTAGTTTGAGGCAGGCACTCTGTGTGAGCAGGGGTGTGTCTTTTTCTCCTTTCTTTCTCTTTTCTATTTTAGAGAAAGAGAGCAACAAAGGGGAGAAGCATCTCCGAATTGCAGAACTTTGTTACCCTCGTGCCATCAGCAGTAAGTAAGAATGTCTGAGCCCACATTCCCAAGTTGGCTTGTGAGATTTAAATGTGGCATCCAAATAATAACTAGAGATTAAGAGGAAGAATTTCCTCCTTCTTTGTGCACGTCTAACATAACAGGAGAAAATGGAACTATGTAAGAGTAAGGAAAGAAAGGATTTCACCTATTTAAAGAGTTTAAAGTCTCTGCTTTAATCATTGCTTTTCGAGCCTGGGTTCTGTCCGGGTCTGGCCTCTGTGAGCAGGGTGGGTGTGGCTCCTCCTGAAGGTCTAGGTAGGAATTGCAGGCTCCTCTTCTCATTAAACTCTTCCAGGTGAAGGCACAGTAAGATGAAATTAAATTCCAAAGTTGTCACCAAATACAAGAAACCTGTGCTTGGGCAAAAGCTGTGAGTCTGTTTAATTATCTTCTGGGGGAAACAAAAAAAGACCCCATCACCTACATGAGTTTTAAAGCCAGGCTGAGCAAAACACTAAAAATGCACTCGGGAGGTCCCGGCACTGAAGACAGAAGCCCGTGGCTGGGCAGTGACCCACCACCCTTCCCGTCTCTAACACCTTGGTCTCGCAGATTGTCTGACAATGCCGAGCTCTGCCTCCTGCTGCTCAGGACGCGCTGCTCTTGTGCACCAAATCACACAACAAGGCGGATCCAGGAGGGTGCCCTATTTAAGGAAGAGGTTTCTTTTTTCATCTACTTATTTTTTTAGTATTCCGTGTGTCCTTTCAGAGTATTTCTATTTGAGATGACAATAAAATATTTGATATCTGCAGCTGGTCTACCATTAGACATTCAGATATTATGGAATTAAAAAAATATACAAATTCTCATCTTTTTTTAAAATTTCAATTTTCCCTTAATACTTGCCATATTAGCGAACTTTTCTATAGACTACTGGGCTTTTATGATAGTAAATGAGTTTAAGGGACATTTTCATACCAAAAAGTAATATGCACAATGGCTCCACCATCTTAATATCACTTAATTACATAAGACTGAAAATTATTGGTGTTTTCTAATACAACATGACACAGAAGGTGAAATAAATCTAGAACGTGTGTAACATATCTGGTGTTTAAAGGTTTTTTTTTAAATCATTGTTTGATTGTTTTCCAGGAATCCAGAACTCTTACAGCTTAGTAGAAGTTGCTTTTCATGAAAGCCATTGGGAATTTACAACCGTGGACACAAAGGCACTTTAAGACCCACGGACATGGCCTTACCCCTGAGGAGCAGGCAGCAGAGAAATACCTACAGGCCGGGGGCCAGCACGAGGCTGTGTGCTGCTGCTTGGGGAGCCCCACTTAGGGGACCCCAGGTCCATGCGTCCAGCCAGCTGCTGGATGGCGTCCTCTGAGCTCTCTGCCAAACTAAAAGACTGCTGGCTGCTCAGCCCAAGCCTCGTCCACCCACCAATCATGCTGCTGCCCAAGGAGGCCCCCCGACCCCCTACCTCTTGTCCCCTCTTGATCCTTCTCTAATAAAGCATGGTCCCCTTCCTGTTAGCTGCCACCCAAGCTAGGCCAGGACAATGCCACTGGATTATTAGGCAAGGCGACTGTTTATTTCTAAGGGACACCCACTTGTTTAGAACTTACACATTTCTTCATAATCTTAGGCTGGACCAGGCCTTTCTAAACAACATGTAAAGTGCAAACAGTGTGCACGTTAATTAAAACCTTCTACACGAAAAGAAAAAACATTAAAATGTAAAGCAAAGTTAAAAAATCACAATACTCTGAAAATTTTTTCACAGGTATCTCTATAAAAGGCTCCTGTCTTTATATCGTTCATATGTTAACATCCTTAGATTTTCAATCAGTAAGAAAATTATGTCGTTAAATCTGGTTTGAAGCCATATCCTATTACTTGTGCTGAAATAAAGTTGCCTTTGGTAAAAAGCAACAAAAAAAAATTAAGAAGCAGAGCAGTATCCCATGATAGGATTTTATTTGAAAGCACAAGCGCTGTGTGCACAGGAGGAAAAAAAGACACAAAAACACAAAATGTTGGCTGTGGCTGTCTGGATTGCAAAGCTGTTTTCTTTTTTTCTTCCTTTTTTTCTTTGAGCTTATCTGCATGTTTTCAAAGTTTTTCAAATAAAAATGTCTAAACCTGGCCAAGAAGGCTATGTTAAACAGTTTGATAAAAATATTTCAGATTGTATATGAAGTCAGCACATTGTGCCCCATGATTTCACTAATGTACACAATTATGATTTAATTAAAAACAAAAAGTCTAAACCCTTTAGACTCACTATTGAGACCCTCCACGCCCCAGGCAAAGCACCTTTCCAGACTCTGCCCTCTGATCTCCCCGGACCCCAGGAGACTCCCACCGCCCCACCCTCGTCTGCCACCTAGGAGACACATCCCCAAATCCCCAAGCACCTGGTCCTCAACACCAGCGGCTCTGCTCTTCCCCATTACATCCCCCAGGATGTGTGTAAATCCCTGCCACGGGCGGTCTCACTGAGACTGAGGGAGAGACTGTCAGAAGGGCCATCTGCCCTGGGTGTGTTCCCCACATCACCTGTCACTCTCCCCACCCTACATGTCACTACACAGACCGCAGAGTCCGACAAATGCTTTGGGTGCTTAACTACTAACCTGGTTGACCCCTCCCATGAGCACAAAAAGCAAACTCTAGTACTTGGGAAGACACAGCGTGTCTGGGACAAGAGAGTGGCAGGTGAGCAGGCTGCTGGGCTGCTCTTCAACATGGCCCCGGACACAGCCTGGGAGGAGGACGCAGAGGCAGTTGGGTGCGGGGCAACGGCTGGTACAGACCTGAGACCATCTGAGAAAGTTGGGAGACCAGGAGGCCAGGGGCCGCCCAGCAGGCAGGCAAGGAGCACGTGTCTGGCCCAGGGCTCAGGGAAGGGCAGGGCTGGAGCCCTGGGCCCTCCCCACCCCTCTCCCCGCCACACACTCTAGGCCTGTCGAGGGACTGTCCCTGCCAACCAGTGCAGGGCAGAGGTCCCAGGAAATCCCTGTCTTTTTTCACTTCCCCTTTACTGTCCAAGGGGATCTGAGGCATCCTAGGACCAAGGAAGATGATAATAAAAACAGAAACACACAAGAAAGCAGAAATAATGGAACACGAAGATAAGAGTTGACAGTAAGCCTATCAGTTACCTTTAACTAGGGGGGAATCTGAGAAAGACGAGAGAGGAACTAGCAGAGGTAAAATGATTGGAAATGTTGGGTACGAGTCGTGTTGCCGTTGGAATAAAGAACTCGAGGGACGTGCTGGACTCAGGAGGACGAGCTCAGGCACAGCCTCCTCCAAGAAGCTGTAGAAATGAGTAAGGGAAAGTTTGAAGAATTAGAATAAAAAAAGGTGGATGGGAAAGGGGGGTGTCACTAAGAATCTAGCAAATAGAAGGGAAGTGACTTGAAGAAATACCAGCCCAGAATACCCCACAGTTGTAAGTAAAGGTTCTCAAATGGCAGGGCCGTGTGGAGCAGGAGCAGGAGGGGCGAGGAAACCCACAGCCACGAACGTGCGCTCGAAGCCAAGAGCTCCCCAGGCCACGTGTGGACGTGTGTGGAGGCCGCGGGACAGCAGCAGAGACCTGTGTCTCCACCCTGCTCTGGCCCCGACACACCGCCACCTTTCACATCACGATCCAGTGAAAACTGCTGAGACCACATGTGAGAAAATGCTTTAGCGATGAAGGTGAGGAATAAATGCTTGCAGAATCAGAGCCATTTCAGAAAAAGACTTGCTGCTGGCATATGCAACCTGTATTTCAACATCCGTCTGAAGTACGTGTATCAAACAGGGAAAAACCCTACTTTAACATTGCCTTTGAAATGAAAGTTCCCAGAGCCTTACAAGGAAATTTATGTCAAATTAATTTCTGGGACTCAATGAAGCTTAAAATGAATTCATAATGAGCTGCACTTATGAGGCATAGAGAGGGGCTTGGAGGGGGATTGAGGGGGTCTCCCTCCTGCCATTAACTCTAATGTCCTATTATGACACAGTTTATCCCAGCAACACACATAATCTAAGAAATGATATGCCGTTACAATGACTGTATATGCAGGTTGTGTGACCAAATGGAAGTTGAATATTGCTACATTATTATTATTGTTATTATTATTAGTTAATTGAGCATCAACAATGTGCATAATCTTATACAAGATATAATGAGAAGACAGTTCCTATGTTAGACATTTATATTTTAATTTAGACACACTTGTAATTCCAATATAACACACAAAACCTGAGAAAATAATTGTCTCAAAAGTGCAAGGTTTCCTAAAAATGTGTGCTTGTGGTTCCTAATAACATCTTCCCCTCTCCAAGTGCGTGTTGACGGAGTGCTATTTAAGAGGCTAAAACATTTTCCACTCTTCATATGCAGATATTTGCATAAAACATTTTCCACTCTTCATATGCAGATATTAAAAACTTTGAAAGCATGTGTTAACTAAATTTCGTTTGCTCAGCAAAAATAACGTGGAGTGCTGTGAAGATTCTGAAGATGCTTAATCCATTGATCATGTATCGAATCCCTTCATTTTATGATGATTACATTTACACTGAAAAGTTAAAACTAGATTAATTTCTTTTATATCACAGAGTTATGATGAGATTTACGTCCTTGCATATTCCCTCTTCCTAAACAACACATATTCCATGAGAAGCAGGAAAGTGTAGCATCTGGGACCTACTCTCAGGCTCACTGTCTCCCAGCATCATTGTTTGTGGAAAGTTTCAAATGAAGATGACTCCAAGTCCATGAGTCAAAGTTTCAAATGAAGATGACTCCGAGTCCATGAGTTTCAAATGAAGATGACTCCAAGCACATGGACCAAGTCCCCGGCAAAGCAAACTGTCCTTGCCCAGACGTGTGGGCAATACCTGCATGCTGAAAGATGGGCTTCCCACCAGAAACAAGCTGCCCAGAGCAAGCTGTTGCTGCCCAGTGACTTGAGAGACGTGGCTGAAAACACCCACTGTAAGGGGCAGACACTCCCCCCTCCAGCAGGACGGTCTGTGGCTGAGTGTGGGGTATTTGGTTAGCCACACAGATAACGTGAGAGTCTAGATTCAATGCGACCCTATAAATAATAAAGATAATTAGATAATTATCAGCCCATGTAGATAATTCATCAGACAGCTATGACTCTTGAAAGCAGCCACACTGCCATCAGCGGCCGCCTGGAAGCTCACGGGCCTCAGACGCCCGCGGGACTCTGTGGGGACACTTGTGAGCACAAATCTTCACCCATTCATCCCATCTGCCTCGGTGTCCTCTTGCACTGATATTTTCATTTATTTCATCAGTATTGTGTCCTTTTCTCTACTGCTTAAAGTCCTGTTTAGGGACCAGTCATGATATATCCATGAAGAACCGAGTAACTTCCAGGGCTGCTAGCTTCCTCCTCACCACAGCCCAGCCCGCCGAGCTTTTTATTAGATGAGCTACATCCCTGTTTCCACCCTCAGAATATCCAAATGCTAAATTAATAAATATTTATTTGGATATCACTAATTGCTTGATTAATGAACTTGCATTGCTTTTGAGAACAACTTGCCCACCACTAGACACCCCACCTGCAGTGTTTCTGGGCACCCACAGGCACTGCTGCAAAGCCTGGCCAGGGGCAGTCCAAAAGACGCACTAGATTCGGAGAATTGATGGCTCCCTGTAAGTGTTTGCAAATTAAAACATCATTATTTCTAGGAACTAGAACATGACACTGGAAAACAAGCCACCTCTCTGTGAAATATAACACCCATGAAATCAGCAAATCAGAGCATAAAATATTTACGTGCTAAGCGGCTGCCATGAGTCACTGTCTGCAGGGCTCAGGCCCTCCCCACACTGCAGCCCTAGGCCCCTGCAACTGCCCCTGCTCCTGCCTCAGGCCCCATACAACTGCCCCAAGTCCCTTACATTGCCTCCAGGCTCCCCTATCACTGCCCCAGGCCTCTACAACTGCCCAGATCCCCTATCACTGCCCCAGGCCTCTACAACTGCCCAGATCCCCTATCACTGCTCCAGGCCTCCTACAACTGCCCCCAGGCCCCCTAGAATTGCCTCAGTCCTCCTGATCCACGTACCCTGCTGAAGCTTGGAACTGGTGGCAAAAAGAAAACCACATTCTTAACAGTTGTTTAGCTGCTGGGACAAAGACTGACACTTGCTCAAAGCATGCTAAAATCACATGTCAGTGGAAATAAGTTTTCAGAACAACCCTACAATTATTATAGATAACAAGAAAACCAGCCAAAAAGAAATGTCTTCCAATACATCCAAATCTTTAGTGTTTGCTTGGGTTTTTCTACCAGCAGTGGAAGCAACTGAAACCGTTTTACCCACTTCCCTGGAAGGCGTCGTCCCCTGCAACATTCAGACCTTGCCCCGCTCCCTGCGCCTTGGCCCCAGGTGCAGGGTGCCCTGCCATCCAGAGAAGGGGCAGCTCTGTCAGGAACCACTTGGGGAACTCACCGCTGAGGGCAAGGTGCCCCGTGAAGTCAGCTGCGGGGTTCCAAATTCTTCCATTGAAGAGTACAGAATCACGGCTTTGGGGACCAGGCGTGAAACCCACACATCTACAGTGGAGTTGGCTCTGAGCACCATCAGCTCCTCAGCCATCAGTCACACGGGACTACATCACATCCTAGCGGACCCCAGAGGAAAACACAAAACGGCTTTGATGACAGAAAAGAGGAAATCCCTGGATTTTATCACGGCTGGGCAAGGAGGAATGTGCTGCTGCCCGGGAGCCCGGCTGTCAGTCTGGGCTGTGCTGGGGCCCAATGGCCCCCGGAGGCCCCAGGGCTGCTCTGAGCTCGCCAGCTCATCTTCCTGTGTCCTTCACCAGCGCACGGCCCTTCCCTCTGGTGCCATTGATGTCAGACCAAGGCCACTCTGAGGCCCATGGCCAGGCCAGGAACACCTGTCCACTGGTGGCCTCCCAGCTGGGCAGCCACGGGCTCCCAGGGGCCTGTAATAGGAATCCTGCCTGCCCTGGACCAGCAACTGTTAGCCCAGGGCCCATGGGTCAGAACTGAGGGTGCCCTTGGCCATGGCTGGGGTGTGGCTGTGGCCAGAGCATGAGACGCACATGAGGCTGACCTTGGCTGTTCTGCCATGCTCTCCCGAGGGCAGGACTCAGGCTGGGGACCTGGGGCTGGTCCATGGGGAACCCACCCTGTCTGAGTTTCTTCCTGGGCACCCCCTGCCTCTCCCCTCCTCCACGCCAACAGCCACCACAGCTCCCTGGAGTGCACCCGTAACACTTCCGGGGCCTCATTTCATTTTGTCTTCTTCTCCCAGACAACCCAAGTAACACAGATGCTGGAGAATTTCTTCATTTTCACCAACCTCCAACGGAGATTTCAAATGTCCTTCAACTATGAAGCGGTGAACTATGCTGGCGGTGATCTGCAGCGGGAATCGCAATCTTCCCGCCGCTGTTGCCTCTGTGTGGTTGTTGCGGTAACATATGGTGTTTACACTCATTGGCCCTTTAAACCATGGTGCCCGAGACACCGTGCGGCTCCTCACATGATGCCTTCATAAGTGCACACACTGCTAGATCAGCATTATTTTAGTCTTTTGATACATGTATTTAGTATAATCTGTTTCCTTTATCAGCCTGTGAGTTTATTTTGTTGATTTTAAAATTTGCCTGGGTCAGGAGGCCTCACCAGACCCATAAGACTTTCCCAGGCAGGAAGGCCAGGACTATAGACCAGCAGCCGTTCCAGCTCCACAAGGAACGGCGTGAGGGTAAAACTTCTGAAAATAGATTCCAGAGAAGAAGAAATTCTTCCAGAGCTGGACCCCACATCCCAAGGCCAAGTGGGGTCTTCCCCTAGGGTGGGGAGCACCAGCTGGCACCTGTGTCCCCAGCAGGTGCAGGTGACCTGGGCCAGCCACTGTGCAGCCTCCCACCAGCAGGGCGTGCAGACCTCTGCTCGCTGGAAACATCCTGGGTCAGTTCACAGAAAGCTACTGCATGTTCCTTCAAGTTCCCCAGGCCTCCATGGCAGGAGGAAATTGGGCTTTTTCAAGGGCGGCCTCCCTGAGGGCACCAGGCGGGGCGCCCTCCCTACTTCCTCTGGCGGAGGCTACATGCAGCCATTCCAAGCAAAACCCCAGTGCTTGCCAGGTTCCTGTGTGTGTTCTAGGCGTGGCTCCTGTCTCCCCTGCTCCAAACCACGGTGTCACTTTCCTTGGCCTGAGGTCATTGCAGTCTGCACTCCTCCCGCAGCTCCACATCCGAGCCAAACTCTCAACCCTGCCTCAGGCACCTGGCAGCATATCTGGGTGGCGGCTCCAGGTAACCACCTGCACCCATAGGTTATTCTGTTTGCTCCTGACGCCATGTCCTGCATTATTCCTACAGCATTTACCACCACACAGCAGGGCGCAGAGCATTGCAACAGCGAGGGCCACAACTGAGGCTCAGTGCCTCCAACTCCTGCAGAAGGTTACTCCCAGCCTGTGCAAGGCAGGCTGCTGAGTGCAAAGCTTGTCTGCTCCAGGACTCCATCTAACATTGAAAATGGTGTGAGTTGCAAGCACACCTGTTAAGCACACCTGTTCCTACTGTTCGTAAGGTAGTGGGTGGCAGCACTTGAAGGGGAGGTGAGTGAGACCCACACCACAGCATTTCCCATAATGTCTCATATACTTCGCAGCTAAGAGGGGCACTGGGGATGAAACTGTTCCAGCCTCAAGGCAAGAATAAAGATGCTGAAAGATGGCAATGACCTCTGGGCATCCCAGGGCTCCAAATTCCTTCCCTTTAGCCCTGAGGCAGGCCCAGAGCTAAGCTCTGAGGACCACAGACTCTCCAACCTGACTTGCGGCTTAGCGCCCAGGCTTCTTGCCACACGGTCTTTGACTCCTGCAGCTCCACATCCGAGCCAAGCACTCAATCCTGCCTCAGGCATCTGGCTGCACATCCGGGCAGCAGCTCCAGGTAACCACACATTGTGGACCAGACATTATGGATTCTGAGAGTCCCCACTGGACTCTGCACAGTGGCAGGTCAGCAGTGATGACACAGGAAAGCCAGACACAGTGGGCAGAGGCAGCCAGGACAGCTCTGCTCTCGGCCACCTGAGCCTGTTTGCCCAGCACAGAGAGAACCTTGCAGTGGCCACGTCCGTCAACACCGGGTTTCTCCAGGACAGCAGGTCTTCCCCCACCTGCCAAGTCACAAAACTCCCACCTCCCAGGGGGTGACTCCTCAGGGAGGAGGAGCCTTTCTCTTTCCCAATTTGCACGTGTTCCCTCTCTCTGTCTCCCACGTCTGAGAAGTTTAGCTCCTGACGTCTCACTCTGACCCAAGTCACAAAATGGGGTGCTTGTGGAAGGCCAGCTGCACAGAGGGCTCTGCTGTGGTTCTGCCCTGCTTAGCAGTGCCTGAAGCCCTCCCCAGCCACCCTGCCCAAGTAGCCCCCGCCACCTCTCTTAGACGTACTAACAGGCAGTGTGGCTGGTGGTGGCCCCACAGCTCCCCTGCACCCCCTTTCGCAGCTGGGGAGGACCAGGCCAGAGGGAGGGTCCCACAGCAGCTCTGTTGACATTGGCACTGTTGTCTCCTGGGGGGTCAGTGTCTGCCAGGGCAGCATTCCTAAGAATTTCAAACGTCTCGAAACCCTGCAGAGCAGGAGTAACAGCCTTGTTCTCTAGGTGGGGACGGGAGCCTGAAGAGGCCCAGTCACAGGCCCCAAGTCGTAACGGCCCCGGGTCAATGATGCCAACACCTGAACGGAGCCATGAGTGCAGCACACAGGAGCATATTGCGGGCTCAGTGGACAGAAGGCACACTGAGGGCCAGCTTGTCCTCGTGATCCCAGCTCATTTTCATCCTGACATCTGCGTGTCATCGTTCACCAACCTCTTGACACACACGTGTGCCAAAGCCACCTTTGCAGATCAGTCACTGAAGTGCCCCCATTTCCAGAACCACAGGCAAAATGCAATTGCTTTCTTTTCTTTTAAAGTGGAAGAAGAAATTAAAGACACTTTCAAAGCAATGAAAAATCAAAGCCCATTTATATTTTTATGACTTTTCAAACCTTCACAGTTGACTTGTCAAACCTAATACCTAATAATAGGTATTATTTTTACAACTTACTTTTTTCTAGTCTTTTCTAAACTTTCAACTGAGTTTTCACAGACACAAACATGTTACTTATCTTCTTCATGTTTCATTAGTATAAGCACTATCTATTAATTAAATTATGCAATTACAGACCCGTGGGCAGGGCAGAACATGTAGCCAGGGCATGAGCCATGCCAGGTTGGAGGCCGAGGGCTGTCCCACATCGGCCATGGCAGGCTTCCCCGGGGGCATCCACGTGAGCCCCCAGGTCCCGAACTGCCTAACACTGCAGGGGGCCCCTGTCCTGTGGCTGGCTCCTCCTGCCTCCAGCTCCTAACTGGGCTTGTTGGACATGTAAACCCTGGCGATCCTGGTGGGCCAACCCTCAGCCTACAGCAGATAAAGCCAGAAGTGTCCAGTGGTCAGAGACTGGACGTTTGCTGGCAGCAACTGCACGTATCCTCAGGGCCCTCACCCCCCACAGGGGCTATGGCGTCATCCCAAAGTGTCCACTCACCACCATCGTGGCCACTTCAAGAGAATCTAAATAAATGTTAAGTGTGTGTTAGGAAATGTTCACCAGTAATGTAAAATACAATGCTTACTCTAAAATGAAGAGGAAAAGGACTTACCCTCTGAGGAAGGCAGCAGCTCAGGGCAGGGGTACCGTCCTGGATGGCAAGTTCTGTGGGCAGGTGACCCTGAGTTTCTCACAGTGCCCTAGAAATAGGCGGGCAGAGGGGCACTTCGTGGGAAGGCACAGCAGCCACACGACAGCCAAACCTGACCCAGCAGCCCCTGGGCCCTGCCCTTCGAGGCCTCCTCCACTTGGCTCCATGAGTGAAGATGGGAATGACACGTGTGGAGTCCAGCCTGACCCAAGACTGCAGCCTCTGTTCCGTCTCAGGAAAAGGCTGCTTCCCCTCGCTGCCAGGTGTCACTTGGCATCGTCATCACAACCACAGGTGGAACTACTCTCACACCCCCAAGAAAGCACAGTTTGTTGATCTGATCAGGATTGATTTCCTGCAATGACCAAACATACAACACAGGTCACCAGCCTGGCCCTGCACGGGGGCTACCCAAGTTCCCGGGACGGAGCCACTGCCCCTCAGCCCTGCTCTAGCTGGAGCCAGTGGCCCTCAGCGGGACCCACCAGCCGGCAGAACCGCCTTCCCCCAGAACCAGAGGAAACCAGGGAGGAACGTCACCCCCACTGGGCAGTGCAGAGAATCACACTGCTCCCACCGGCCAGTAGCATCCTTCCCAAACTGAGGTTGATTTTGTTCTTTCAGTCTATAACCTCAACCCAGATAAGAGAGAGCTGCAGTGGTTTCTGAAACCACCGTGTGCTGCCACGGTCTGAACTTGGCTAGCTCGGTAAACAGCTGACACGGTGTTGAGGGGTGATGAGCCTGCTGGTAACAGGAATGCACCTCCCACATGCCCTGCCCTTCCGTGACCCCCCACTCTGCCTTCCACGAAGAGGAGGCCCCAGGAAGCCGGACCAGGCCAGGCAGTCGATCAGGAAAGTAGAAATGGCC
This sequence comes from Arctocebus calabarensis, assembly GCA_963573935.1. Taxonomy (NCBI): domain Eukaryota; kingdom Metazoa; phylum Chordata; class Mammalia; order Primates; family Lorisidae; genus Arctocebus; species Arctocebus calabarensis. The sequence continues at coordinate 22,632 of CAUYON010082842.1, forward strand.
ATAGATCCTGCCCCATTAATGAATGATCCTGGTTAATGAATGCTTCTGGTTAAACTGTAGCTCTGTCATCAACCGTTTTCTTTATTATGAAGTTCTAAAAAAATTGGCTTGGCAGGATCAATAGAAAATAGAGTATAAACTGAATTTGTGAAAGGGTCACACACATGCTCACACACACAGAATCACAAGCACTGCACACATACACACACAGAATCACACACTCTGTACACATTGCACACTGTACACACAGAATCACACACTCTGCCCGCACTGCACACACACAGAATCACGTTCTCTGCATGCACACACACACACAGAATCACACACTCTGCATGCACTGCACACAAACAGAATCACGTTCTCTGCATGCACACACACACACAGAATCACACACTCTGCACGCACTGCACACACAGAATCACGTTCTCTGCGCACACTGCGCACACACAGAATCACATGCTCTGTACACACAGAATCACGTTCTCTGCACACACTGCACACATGCAGAATCACACACTCCGTACACACTGCACATTCTGTACACACACAATCATGTTCTCTGCGCACACTACACACACTGCACACACACAGAATCACACACTCTGTACACACTGCACATTCTGTACACACACAATCACGTTCTCTGCGCACACTACACACACTGCACACACGCAGAATCACACTCCGTACACACTGCACATTCTGTACACACAATCATGTTCTCTGTGCACACTACACACACTGCACACATGCAGAATCACACACTCTGTACACACTGCACACTCTGTACACACACAATCACGTTCTCTGCACACACTGCACACACATAGAATCACACACTGTACACACTGCACACTCAGTACACACAGAATCACACACTCTGCACACACTGCACACTCAGTACACACAGAATCACACACTCTGTACTCACTGCACACTCTGTACACACAGAATCACATTCTCTGCACGCACTGCACACATGCAGAATCACACACTCTGTACACACACAATCATGTTCTCTGCACACACTGCACACACGCAGAATCACACACTGTACACACAGAATCACACACTCTGTACACACTGCACACTCAGTACACACAGAATCACACACTCTGCACACACTGCACACTCGGTACACACAGAATCACGTTCTCTGCACGCACTGCACACGCGCATGTGTGAGTGGGAGTCAGAGCCCCCATCACTGGGGCCTCACACTGAGCTGCCCACTCATTCATGATCGTTAACCACACCCCTCACCACAGCCCATACGGGGTGGGGGATTCCCTGGCCTGGCCCTCTGCCCGGCCTCTTGTTGGCAATGGTCCCACCCTGCGCCCTCATGCCCGGTGCCCTCTGGCTGCAGACCTGGCTTGCCCTGCTGGCACCTCTGCCTTGCTCTGTGTGCCCAGTTCACCCGTCACCTTTCCTCTGGACACCCGGGGACACTGCTGTCACCACCCTTCCTCCACACAGAAACCTGTTCCACTATCATCTGTCCAGAGCAGATGGAAACAGCAAAGTGTGGCCCGCTGATCCTCAGCTTGGTCCTTCAGCTACCTGCCTCCACCCTCATTCAGGCCACGTTCCATCTTCGTGTCCCTGCTTCTCCACCCACGGCTCTCAGGATTTTCCTCCAGTGAAGGTTGCTCCCTTCCAATCTCCTAGCCCCCTGGAGCCCAGTGCCGTCACCGCATCCCACCTGGAGCCTGAGCCACGGCCTTGTCTCCCTAACTACATACCACGACATGCCACACACCGTCCCCACCACGACCACCACACACAGGGCTGGTCATGTCACTCCTTCAGGGTTGGCACCAAGCCCTGTGGCATAGTATGGATCTGGCACTGTCACCTTTCCTGTCGTGCCGGGACATTCCTTGCCTTGAACTTGACACCACAGCCAAAGGGAACTGCAGTTGCCTTCCTGGGGGCCTCTGGCTCTCCTCCACTCCCCAGGCCTCCATGTGGTCTGCGGGCCTTTTGGTCCTGGTGAGCGCCTTTACAGGAGGCAAATCAGCGTCCCTTCCACCCTCCACGTTGAGAATTCCAGGCCTGGTGCCACCACCGCCCAACACACTGGGTGGTCATTACAGACATCTGCACCTGTCTCCTTCACCAGAGCTCATACCCCTTAGGGGCAAGAACCATGTCTTCTTTGTAATTCTTGCCCATGAGTGGGTTTGGAAGAAATTAAGGAGTATGTAATGAATGGAAAGACAGACAGACGGACAGGCTGGAGGAGCTGCAAGGTCTTTGGGTCTCTCAGTTAGAGTTGAGCCACAAGGTAAGGTCCCTCTGTCCCCACAGTCAGAAGAACTGATGTACTTTTTCCTGAGTAAAGACAGGCGGCCAGGGACCCCAAGGGGCAGCCTCTGCACCAAGCCACCCCGAGCACAGAATCTTACGGGGTGAGATGGGCCTGAGCACTTCCATCCTGGAACAATAGAGGTTAAGCTACAGCTGCATCTGGTCAGTGCCTTGCATGGTCTCCAGGTGACCGATTTCCAGGCCCTGGACTCCCTATCTGGTCTCCTCAGGCTGGGCTGCTCCAGAGCCGGCCAGTGAGGGCAGGTCCCACTGCTCAGCCACGAGGCACGTGGGCTTTGGGGGTGAAAACATCCTGTGGAAGCCCAGGGCCAGCTGTGACACTGAACACCCAGTGACTGTGACTGCTGTGTCCCCAGCCCCTGCATTGGTTTCCACGTCTTTGCACTGAACAGAGTGGGAGGGGACCTCGCTGAGCCTGTTTGATGATGGATCACCACTGATTATTGGCTTGAAAGGAGTTCCAAAGAGTAAATGTCATTGCCACAACACAGTTCCATGTCCACTAATTCACACTAACAAGCTCCTCAGTGTTTGCAAGAACACGATCCCACTTTAGCAGCAGTGTCTGTCTACAAATACACAACTGTGGAGGGAAGTTCATCCACCTCATCAGAGTGCACGTGGTTAGTCTGCTTAATAGTTATCAAAGATGATTAGGAATTATTGTCAGGTTTTATAGATTGTTTTTTTGATCAGTTATGCACTAATGACAATTCTACTGACAGGTCCAGAAAAAAAATAAGAGCTTTATGAACACACACTTTTTTTTCAGCTATTTTAATTTTAGATGCAGGCATATTTTCCTGATAGAGAAGTATGAAAAGATAATGGACCAAAAAATTCAAACAATATGGTACATATTATAGGGGTATAATAGGTAAATCTCTGTTGTGAAGAGAGACAGAAATACACGTTTATGGGGAAAAAAGAAATAGTGTTAGACTTCCACTTTCAAAAAGGAATCTGTTCTATAGGTGTTCAGTGTGGTTTATTTGCCTATTTTTTGAGACAGGGTTTAGTTCCATCACCCAAGCTGGACTGCGGCAGCATCATCACAGCTCACAGCCTCGCCCTCCCAGGTTCAAGCAATCCTGCCTCAGCCTCCAGAGTAGCTGTGAATACAGACAGATGCTTCTCCCGCCACACCCAGCTAATTGTTTTTATTTTTTGTAGAGATGGGGTCTTAATGTGTTGTCCAAGCTGGTCACAAACTCTGGCCTTAAGTGATCCTCCTTCCTCAGCCTCCCAAAGTGCTGGGGTTGCAGGCATGAGCCACCTCACCAACCTGTCTTATGTTTATATTGAATGGGTAATAGCATGTATCAAATTGCTATAGTGTTGAGATTCCACGTGATACAATTTAACAGTACTACAGAAGTTTAATGTTAAAAGGTGTTTACATTAGTATAATGGAAATTATACATTAGCAACTATTTAAACATGAAGGAAAAAAACTGAGATGTCAACTTAAAATGTGTATAGTTTCATGGTGTTAAAATGTGTGCACAGGGCGTTGTGAGGTGAGGAAAGGTTTTTCTGAATGTCTGCCTGCTGTGCTCCAGGTGCAAAAAAACAGGCACTCACTGCCCCGAGGAGTTCAGCGTCTCAAGGAGAGTCCCACAGACGTGAGCGATTGACATGTGGACAGCGGATTTCAGTAAGGGCTGTTGGGGGAACAGAAAGGTGGTCTTGGAGTCTTCCAGGGAAAAGGCACCATTGAGGTGCTGGTTCTGCACTGTGAAGTGAGCCCACGGAGGGGTGAGGTGCCTGGAATGAGCAGCACCCAGGGCCTGGTAGGTGTGGAGGGGGGTGGAGGTAAGCAGACCTACCGCACCAAGACCTGAGCCGGGGTGGGGAGCCTGGGACACCAGCTGGGCCCCACGGAGCACGGATGGGATGGGATTCCAGGCCACCAGGGAAGAGGCTGAGGGGTGCAGGTGGGGTAGGGGCTCAGCTAAGCAAAGGCACGAGGTGAGGGGCAGAGGGGGAGAGTCGTGCCTGGACAGAGGAACCAGAAGGAAGGGCAAGCACGGGAGAGTGGACCCAGCAGGGCTGGTTCTGTCCAGCGAACCTCAGAACCTCCCTCCTGCCCCTCACCCTCAAGTCCATGCTGGTCCCCTCCACAGGCTGATTCTGATTGAGTCTAAAAGATAACCAGCAGGGAGGGACCTGATGCCACACGTCTGTTGGGAGCTGGAGCCATAATAGTCACAGCTGCACGGCCAGTGCGAGTGGCTAGCGGCGTCCTCAGACCAGCACTGGCTGCAGGTGTCTGCTATCTGGTCTAGTTGCAGAAACTCTCTTCAGACAAACCTCAGACAAACCAAAGTCACCTGCGGCCGTGGTCAGGCCTCACCCTGCAGCCTCTCCTGGCCAATAGGTGATTTGTGTGAAAAGTGCCCATCGGGGGGCAGGTGAAAGGGCTGGGAGGACCCAGATTTTACTGCAGTAACCTTGGGGGCATTGGTTCAGATCAAGACCAAGCATCTCATCAGAGACCCAGGGGCAGCTGCTCACAGCAGAGTCCAAATCCGGGAAGACTGGCCTGCTGGGCACCGTCTGGACATCGTTGCATCCCCAGGACACTGTCCATATTTGCTTGGCCAATGCTGAGCTGCAGGGGCTTCCTATCCTGTCGGGCTGTGAGTCCCTGTCACGCATGCAAGGAGGGCAGAATCTCCACAAAGCCCTTCCACTCACTTCCCTTGTTGGAGACCCTCGCACAGCTACACCTTAGTGGCAGCCAGAAGGAACAGTCTGAGGTCGGCCCAGGAGAAGCTGGAGGAAGGCGTGACTGTGGGGTGGGGTGTGGGCCAGTGAGACACAGGGCAGCTGGCCAGGGAGCGCCTGCACGTGGTGAGGTGGACAGAGCCACGAGGCTGGTCTGGTGCCCTGACAGCCTCAGTGAACTGTTCTCACAACCATCTGAGTGAAATGCTCATGGTGGGAAAGTATGAGAGGGTGAGGGAGAACACGCTGCCCTCCCCTGCAACCTGCTCATACCTAGGCTTATCCTAAGTCCAGCCCCCAGCAGCTCACCCCCATGAGCACTCCTTGTGGGATCAAACTGCTGTCCGTGGGCGGGGCGGCTATGCAGAGTCACATGTGAAGCCACCAGGCTGCCCAACAGCACCGCCCGGGGCCAGAGCAGACACTCTCCCAGAACCCATGTGGACACGGACAGCAGCTCTGAGGCAGGAATGACCCAGTCTGGTGCCGGGCAAAAGGAGAGCGCGGCAGAGCAGGGCTGGGAGATCCTTCAGTGGAGAGAAACTGGGGAGTCCCTGCAGACAGACCTCTCAATCAGTGAAAGGAGCCGCCACACCATGCCACCTGTCACTGTCACGTGGTTCCCGTGAGTGAAACGTCCAGGACAGGCAGCTCTGTAGGCAGAGAGGGATCTGTAGTTTCCCGGTCTGGTCGGAGGCCCCAGCAGCAGCCTGATGGGTGTAGGACTTCATGGTGGGAGGTGGGCATGTGCTGGACCAGGGCAGGGACGGCTACCCACCCCACAACTGGGCAGGGGAGGCACAAGAGGTGTCTCCTGATACCCCGGAGGGGCAGGACCCCAGGCACGCAGCTCACAAAAGCAGGAGCACCACAGAGCACGGGTTCACAGCCGAGCAGCAGCGGAAGAGAAAGACTGTGGGACCTTCACTTGTGGAAACAAGACCTGGGAAGGGTAGTGGCACCTCAGGCGCCGGGCCCTCGCTGACACCTGCCGCTAGCTGCATCAGCACACAAAGGGCGTTTCTGCCACAGCACTGATAGGAGCGTCACTTAAGCTTACACCCTGTAGAAGCAAATATGTCCAGAAACAATGAAGTGAAATCAAGGGGTGCCCTTTATTCTTAAAACGACATTCTTAATGCACCTGTGTCACTTCTGTGTAAAGTGCAGGGCCACTCTGGTCGCACATCTGGGACGTCTGGGGGGGGTCGGCCCTACTAAGAACCAGGTCACTGCAAGAGTCTGGGGTCTGGCTGAGGAGTGGGAGCCGCTCCCTTGAGCCCACACAGAAGAGCTGTGTACGGAATCGCAGGTTGTCGTGTTCTAAAGCGAGCGCATGCTCAGGAAAGAGGCCAGAGGGACAAGGGCGCCCAGGCCCTTCAAAGAACCGCTGAGACTGTCCCAAATGCTCGGAGGCTGGACGTCCCCTCCATTGGCAGGTTACCACCCAGAAGGGCTCCAGCCCCCACAGAGCTCCGTCAAACAGGACTGAGATCGGGCATGGCGGCCCAGGAACCTCGCCGCGGCGTCTTGGTGTTTGCTGCTGCTGACCAGAGCTCGCCCACTCTCATGGCGCTTCCCTGCCTCCCACAAATGCTGTGGAGGAAGCTCAGTCCCGGGGAAGGTGCCCGGAGGGCAGGGAGAGGGCAGAGCCCAGTGAGTCATCTCTCCCGAGCTCCGGAGGATGCCTGGTCTCACGTTGTTCCTGCTGTGTCCAACAGCGCTTGACCCTAGCTCGGGAAGTGACCATTACCAGGGGATTATCAGAGCACAGAGACACTGGCCAAGGAAACACCAGGGCACAGAGACAGAGGTAGGCACCAGACGGACGGAGAAAGAAAGGGCCGCCCGTCAGGGGCCAATGCAGAAATGCGTTTTCACTTTGTCCCGTGTAACCTGAGCCCTGGGGCCGAGGTCTAGCCTCCGATGTGATCGTCCGTGCCCTCACAAGAGCAGCCTGAGCACCACCGTCCACGTCCTTCCCCGTGAAGTCACACGGCAGGAGACGGGTGAAGGACCAGCTGGTCTGTGCTGTGCCGCTCACGAATTTCCCAGCCGCAGGCTCTGTGTGAGCGGCCTGAACAGACGACAGAGACATCGCAAGGGGCCCAAGGAGCGCTGTCAGGCCGTCACTGCTCAGGACACACTGAGGAAAAGGCTCCGGGATCCGACCCGTTGTGTGACGAGCTCACCCTCCACTTCTGTGCACGCCAGGGGCAGCCTGGACCGGAGCCCACTGGGGCCCCGGCCTGCTGGACACAGGAGGCCGTGTTAATTGAACGTTTCCTAAACCTGCACGCTCACCGACCATTAGTAAATCTTCTCTGGAGAAATGCCTGTGTGAATCCTTCACCCATGTGTAACGTGGCTACTTGTTACTTCCGAGTCCTGAGAGTTCTTTGTATATCCTGGATCTGAGCCCTTTCTCAGACACATAATCTATAAATATTTTCTTCTGTTCTTTGAGTTGTCTTTTTATGTGCTTGATGCTACTGTTTGCAACAGAAAATCTTTAATTTTGATGAAGTCTGATTTATCTGCTTTTGTTGCTTGTGAGGTGCTGAGAAGCCACAGGTGGCCCAAGGGCACAGCGGTTCTCTCCGGGTTTCTGAGGGTTTCATAGTTTGGGCCCTTGTGTTAGGTCTGGTCCGTGAGAGTGGTTCTTGGCAGGTGGGGGCAGGGGCCCAAATGCACTTTCTTGTAGGTAGAAATCCAGATGTCTTAGTGCAACTTGGTGAAATGGTTGATTGAATTTTCATAGCATTCTTGTCAAAAATCAACTGACTGTGTAAGCAAGGGCCTGTTTGGGGTTCTGAACTGTACCCCACTGATCTTAATGCCAGAACCATACTGTCGTGATTACTATTCTGCATTTTGAAATCAGGAAATGTGAATCTTGACATTGTGTTCTTTTTCAAATGTATTTCGGCGCTTATGAGTCTCCTGCATTTCCGGGTGAATTCGAGTATCGATTTCCATCTCTGTAAGAAAGCACAGGGATTTGGCTGGCTCGCCCCAACACGGCACCGTGGGGGTGGACGATGCTAAAGACAAGTGAAACACAGTGAGCTTTGTGGGGAGAGGCAGGAAGGGGAATCAAGACCCCCTGAGGGGACTGCGTAAGGGTCACTACTACGCTAGTAAGTGGTGGCCAGTGTGGGGTTGGGTGTTTCTACAATCCCTTTCTTTATCCTATATACTTCTAGTCTGTTAACTCGAGCTTGGTCCCACGCCCCTGAAAAAGGAGGCTGCAGGAGAAATGGAAGAAGCAGCAAAAATAACTCAGCAGTGATGGGAGGAAGTAGTGGTGGAAGTGACCACGGCAATGGCTCTCGAAACATAGAGCTCGAAGGAGCCAGACACCAGGACTAAGGCACCCTGCTCTGCACCAGCTCCCTGTGGTGCCACCTGACGGCTGCAGAGGTCAAAGTGAGGAAAGGTCACATTTTAAGATAGGCACGATAATTGATTATTCTACTTTTGACCAAAAATTTTACCTTCAATGAAAGAATACAATACACACCGAATTCTCTGGTCTATTTCTTCTACCCATAAGCTAAAACCTAAGTCAGTGTAAATTCCATTTCTGCTTTTTAGAAAAGTCCATGGGTAAAATAACTCTTCCTATAACCCTCTTTCAAAGGAGCAGAATCTTAACTGCTCAGGCTATGCTAGAAAAACATCTATGATTATGGACGCCAAGAAAGAAGCAACTGGGGAGGGAAGCCATTCTAGTGGAGAACACAGACCCCTTTGGGGTGCAGACACACACGCCACGGTCTCAGCAGGCAGCAGCTGCCAGGAGTCAAGTTCCCTAAAAGTAATATTGGCCTAGAATTTTCTTCACCTTCGTAGAGAGCTATAGAGAACGTGTGCAGAGGTGACAGGTACAGATGGGTATTATGGATACAGATTATAGATTCAGAGGTAGAGTACATATAAGGATATAACTCTGTGTGTGTATTTCATGGTTCCGTTAAGCCTCATTTTTGCTAAACGTTTGCACATTATAAAACAATTTCCTTTTTCCTTGATTCGTGTATGAATATCAAGCCAACATCCCCATCTCACCAAAAGTCTCCAAGAATTATCTGATGCAGTTACAAGGATCAAGTGAAGAGTCTCTGGGACACTGCACCTGCTGCCTAGTGAGTTATTGGCCTCTTAAACGTCCATGCCCCACCCCCGTCAGCAAGAGCCTTTATCTACCCTGAAGGCCCTTGGCAGCTGTTAAACGGCTGTCTATGGCGGTTTGGTGGAGACAATAATAATACATTATAAATCAATGAAAATGAAGTTTTTGCTGTGATAATCGGATATAGATTTGCCAACATTTGTATGAAATTCAATTCTGTTTGATTGCATCAGCATATGTTCCAAGCACTGCGAGCGCTATTGATTTGAAGGTTCTTATCCATATGTCTAAATTATTTCTATTACATCTTTGCATTACGTTTAGAAATAACCTGGGTAAACTGAAGCCATTTATTCCATTTTCACTTGTATTTTCTTCTGATTGATTCTAGTTAAATGCTCAGGTCTATATTTTGAATGAAAAGAAATGTCTTTTTAAGAAAGTCTTTCTTTAACAGCAGCTAATGCTAAGCTCTAATTGTAATGTGCCTGTTTCCATTTTTAACATTCATTGTTGTCATTATTATTTTCATTGTTATCATTTGCTGAGAGCATCTGACTGTTATGATGGGTCAGATTTTCAAAAAGCACTTTAAATGATTCCAGAATCTACAGCTACATATTAATCTTTTTACTTTAAAAAAAGTATGGTGCATCTGGGGGACAATTAACAAGTGAAAATGCCAAATTTCCATCACAAAGTCAAAGAGAAAAGGGAGCGGAAGGTGGGAAGAAGCTCTTATGTGTGAATGGTGCTTCACAGTCCTTGAAACTCTGCTGCAAACACAGCTCACTGCCCTGACACACTTTGCAGGGATGGAGAACCTGTCTTCCCTGAGAACAGGGCCTGTGGTCCCTTCACCAGCACGTGGCACTGTGCTTCTATTTCTATTGCGTCGTCACTTTCTCTTCTTATCCCTGGCACCTAAATTTTAAATAAATTTCCTTACACAAGGAAACCACAGCAGCAACAAATACAACCCCCAAAGCTGACACGGTCCCTCTGTGCCTCTACAGCCTGCAGTCCCAGAATGTCTGGGTGATCGCAGAAGGCGACACATGGCAGGGCCCTAAAATGGCCCCATGTCCAGCCCACTACCCCCTACAATTCAGCTGGAACAATCTGAGGCACATGGTTGTCTCTTCTGTCCCTATACCCTTCCAGGGACAAAGAGCCCACGACCCCCTAATAGTGTGTTACAGGTTAGATAAACCGTTTTCACCTGGCTGCTTGGAGTTGTACAGAAAGCACTTGATTGTCAAGCATGAGAAATGTCCCTGTCTGTCCCTCTCTCTGCCTGTCCTCATCATGAATTTTCATGGACGTCAGGTGGGGGGACCTGCCTTCATTTCATTTAATAATAAGACATCAATTTCTTGGCTAGATACATAACAGTGTCTTGCCATAACAGTGGCAAGATACAAACACATTTTTTATAGTGTATATTTACTGAAATTTCACTCCAATCAGATGAGGCCTCAATGCCTACATAAGCACCTGCTATGGGTTTTCCCCCAGAATTATTTGGTCGATCACAGATCTCTTTCATTGATTTCCACAGAGTAAGTAGAGCTTTACAGTTAAAGATGCTTTTTAAAAAGCGAAAGCACCAAATTACATTATCAGACTTAAAGTTCCACGTATTTATAATATGATTAACAACTATCTTAAAAAATAACAAAACACAATCTATAACAACTATCTTTATTTGGTAGTCAGATGTTGACCCTGAAGATTTTAACAAGTCCTAATTTAAAGTCTCATTTATACTACTTCTGATTTAGTTTCATATTTTACCAAAACCATTTTAAAAGGAACTTCACATTATTATTTATAAACTATTTCTCATAGTCCCTTCTTGCAATAAGTATTTACCAACAGCGGCTCTGGGACAGCGACAGCCACGGGAAAGACAACCCAACCTATGGCACAGCAATCGTGGAAAATGGTGATCATCTCAGCACTGCACCCGCCACCCTGCCCACTTATCATCCCATCATCCCTCTCACAAATTAAAAGATTGAAGCACCAAAAAGTCAAGACTTTTGTGCAATCAAAAGCCCTAACTTGTAGCACTAAAAAAAAAAACATGTTCCAAATATTAGGTTCCCAAAGTAGTCTTTGGTTGGTTGTTTATTTTTTGTTTTGTTTTTTGGGTTTGGGGTTTTTTGTTGTTGTTGTTTTTTTGGTACATATAACTCCCCAAATACCATTTGTTGTTGACAACCTGTAAGTTTAAAAGTAAACTGAGCACTGGAGTCACACGCCCCAGGAGCAATGTCTCTTGGGAATGACATTCAATGTTTAAAAAATGGTTTGGATTTTCTGAAGAAAGACCTAGTGATGACACAGACAACTCTAGCTTTTTGATGTGGATTTGGAGTATTCTCAAACAAATATTTAGAAGTAGTAAAAGGTGTGTGTGCATGTGCTTTAACAACGCTGTCTCCGCTCTCCCGTGGGAGTTTCTCTTTTTCTCTGCCACCCATCCTCTTGCATGGTCACTGTCTCCTACGACAACCCAAATGTGGCACAGTTGAATTGGTATCTCCTCGCTGTGGCCGAAGCCGGCGTTGTCCTCAGCACCCTGTCCTGTGCCGCGCTGCGCTCAGCCCATTTATCTCTGCAGACTGCACCTGCCATCCAAAAAGCCAGAGGTCCACATTGCTCAGCGTCACTGACGGGGCCATTTGTTAGGAATCGTCTAAAGGAAACACAGTGATGAGGCCATTCCGTGCTTCCTCACCCACATCTTTAGCTCCAGACAGTGCTGCAAACAGTAGGCACCAGAGCTGCTCGTACCTGCCAAGCCCACGGCCTGGCTCTGGGACGCGCCTCTATGCACCAGGACCGGACTGGCAGGACTCCTGACTGGACGTGAGCTGCAGGGAGATTTTCTGTCTGAACGCTCCACACACAGTGCCATCTGCAGAGCCTGAAGGGTGTTTAAAGATAGGGCTTGACGCCTCTTACTAGGCAAATCAAATCAGGGAGCTCTGCAAACAGCAATAAGAAGCTGAGCTCTAAACTCCTCGGACTGTTCCTCGTCCCATTTTCTCTACTTCCACCACAATAAAAAGAAATCACATTATGAAAATAGCCTACATTAGCCTTTATTTTGTGTCAAATTTTGTTACACTCACAGGGAAGCCAGGAAGTAGAAAGGGGCTTTGGACTGGCAGGGATGTCGGGGTCAGGCACCCATTAGCGGGTGTGCCAAGGACAGTCCTGTCTCACACGCCTGCTGTGGCCCCCAGCGCTGTCTCCTGGCCCATGCACAAGCCCCCAGGCTGTTCTGCGGTTGCTGTTCTGTTTGTTGCTGTGGGGCTTTGTCGTAAGGGGACACACTTGCGTTAGGTTTAGGAAGAAAAGAACAAGACAAAGGCTTTGCTGCTTCTGCTTCTGTAGATTTTGCAGCTTAGCTCTTCCCTGAGAAACTGTCATGGCCGTTCACGGAGACTTTAACAGAGCGTGCTGTCGGGGCTGCCTACACTGTGGACATGTTTTCCTCCATCTCCGCTTCCCCTGTTTCTCACATGCACGTTCTCACTTTCTTTGCTGCCTCTTTCTCCTTTTTCAACCTCTCCCGTCTGGCCTTCCATTGTTCCTCGGCCTGATTACTGCTCCGAGCACCCCCGACACGCTGGACATCATTGAAACTGCAAACGACAGGATGCAATAAGCCAGCGGGAGCCGCAATCTGGGGAAAGTTCTTCATTCACTCTTGTTCCTAACTCTCTGTCTTCTTATCCTACATAGAAAATAAAAAAATCAATACCGCCTCACAGGGCTTGATAAAAGTGCTGGCCGAGTACAGCAGGCTGCTGGATATAGTAAATTAAAGTGATCAAAATTTTGCAGTCGACTCTGCCTGTAGCTACATAAACTAACAGCCCTGTCTCCCGGGTGCCCATCAAGGGGAAGCGTTATTTTATCCGAGCCCCTGATTGTCTGGGGGGTGAAGGCACCGACCCAGCTGCTCTGGGGTCGGATATGAGTGGTCACAGGAGGGTCGTCTGAGGGTGCCAAGGGGGGCCACACAGGTTTTCCCAGACATGGTGTGGGCACTCACACAACACGCAGATGTGAGGACGGGGGAGGGAAAGGAGGCAGGAGGGCCCATGGGAGCCACGTGACTTGTCTGCCAGGCAGCAAAGGTCAAAACTACAACCCTCAGATGTGGGTGGTGAGAGTTTAAAGCCTGTGTTGGCACAGGTGCCCACATGACGCTACCTCTGCTCCCATGGGCGGGCTGCGCGCATCGTAAAGAGCCAGAATGCTATGTGCTTCCATCCCAGGGGTGACCATCTTCCATGCAGGGAAACATCAGCACTCAGGGCTCACATGCCTTAATAGACCAAATTATGAGAAAATGTCATTCCAGTAGCAGCTTTTTATATACCACTTCCAGACAGAGAAATATATTCCATTTAGCTTTGGAATTAGCTTGGCCAACATTCAGGGCTGCCTCCGTGAGGGAGGGAATATCTGTGCCATCTACTGTGACACTGGAGAAATCACCAGTGTCGCCACCGTCAGCTCAATCCTCCCCTCAAAACCCACGAGCCCAGCTAAGCAGCTGACACTTGTCCAATGTTGGAAATGAACTAACAGGTTCCACTGACCATCGGAGAAATGGAAGGGGAACCAGAGAGCACCCCGGCCACGCAGAGGACCCAGGGTGGCAGCCAGACAGCACGAGGGCACAGGTGTGGACTGACGGCCACAGGCCACCATGGGGTACAGGCACATCAGCAAGCCCTGACCGTGGCCCCCCGATGGCCGTGCAGATCGCAGAACTGAACTCTGTGCAGGACTCGGACCCCGTGGAGAGTCGGAGCCTCTGGAGTGTGCAGGCCTCGCAGGTGACTCGTGCACCTGTGCCAGGAGACTCAGCCCAGACGCACATCCCGGGGAGGCCACGGGGCCGAGGTCTCTGCCTCTCCCTCAACAGGGCCCCTCTCCAAGCCTGGGTGTTCCCCAGTGTGCCATCACAGTTCTGAAGGTTATGTTCTGTATTATTCAGAAGATTGACGTGAACACATGCACAACGTGTGTGGTGTCTGGGTTCGGGAAACAGTAGCGACTCTAGTGAACCTCTGAAGTGACCCACTACAATCTGAAACCTTTCCACAGAGGTGGCTGCTGGTAGTGGCCCGGGGAAGAGAGGCGAGTACACACGGCCTCATACAAAAGAGAAAAGCAAAGAGGACGTGCTCTCCGGCTGAGCCCTCTCGGGAGCAGGGTGTGTCTGAGTCAAACAGAAGTGTGGGGAGGTGGGACCCGCAGGGACCCAGCCACACAGCTGGGCTTCACCTCACTCCAAAGCCATGAGTAACAGCTGACCTGTAAAAAATAAGCATCTTAAGAAAATTTCCCATAACAACCATAATAAAACCAGTGTCCCCGTCAGCACTCAGCCCCAACATACATGTCCACGGTCAGTTTGTCTTGTGTATTCTTCCAAACTCCTCATCCCCTTGGTACTGCCTGAAAGCAAGTCCCTGACAGGCTATTTCATCCGCAGACACCTCTTCCGCAGTATAACTTCATCGTCAGAATCACACTTTAAATGCTTAACAGCAATTTATCTATATTACCAAACATCCCCAATGTCTCAGAAACCTCTTACTGTCACAGCTTGCCTGAATGGCAGTGACCCTCTTCCAGAGGCAAGTCTGGGAGCCGAGGAGGTGTCCGTCTGACTTACACACAAAGGAGGTGGTCACTGCGCCTCGTGACCTGAGCTTTGCTGTAAGCTTAATCCTGTCCCCAAACCCTCTTCCATCAGCCTTTCCCCATAGTGAAGTTTCCTTCCATTGGAGTTTGCCTTTTGAGCTGGACTCCAATTACCAGGAGGCCCCATCCCCTCTGCCAGTTTCATTTAAGGCTGACGCTAGCCTGAGTATCAGTGCTGGAAGTTTCCACCCACAATGCATTTCCTTTAGATTCAAATTTCATATCTCAAAGCCCCAAGCTAAGGTGGGAGGACTAACTCCCAGGGTGCTCTCTTAGCAACGTGACCCTTCCAGCCAGCAGCCCCCGTTGTTGTCTGGATGAAGATGACTTACCTGAGGAACACGTCCTCTTCTGTAGCGCCTGTCTGGAGAGCTCAATGGCTGCAGTTTTGTCGTATTAAAGGTCTGCCCCATGGCTATCTCCCTTCCTCACTCTTTTCATTTATTTATTTATTTATTTTGCAGGGGGTTTTTTGGCCAGGACCAGGTTTGAACCCGCCACCTCCGGTATATGGGGCCGGCGCCGTACTCCATTGAGCCACAGGTGCTGCCCCCCCCCCACTCTTTTTAAAAAAGAGAAACAAATTCTCCGTAGACACTCTGATGGCTTGAGTCAAATTCCCATGATTTCTTTTTCACCACTTTTTTATTCCTGCCTTCATGCTCGTCCTCCCGTTTCATCTGCTCCACATCTGGCTGTGTGACAGGTGTGAGTCAAGGCTGTGAGCCCCGGCTCATAAGGGCACCTCTGAGGCCGTGAGGAGAAGAAACCCCACCAGAGGTGTAAGGGGACTTAGCTCACAGCTGCTGAGTGGTGTGAGTGCAGACGGTGGCCTAAGCTTAAGCCTCTAACTAGGACCACGCTTTCACCTCGACTTGTCTAAGAAAACGTACGACTCTTTAGACATTTTTGTCTAATGTTTTGTAGGGCTGTAAGAGACATTATCTGAAAGATCCTGGGTTGGGGGACCCTCAGGACACCTGCGTGATGCCAGCAAGAGTAAGTGTCACATCAGCCTTCAAGGTCATGGTGCACCTCAGGGGGAATCAGGGAACTCCCCTGACCATGTCCAGTGTGGGCTCAGGGAATCCACAACTTTGTCCACAGTACACAGAGTGAGGCCAGCAGGGGCCATGGAAGGTTCAGAGGTGGTAGCGGATCGGCCTAGAGGCAGAATCAGCGGTCAAAGTCCAGGGATGTTTTTGCCTCTGATACACATTTCCCAGTTCCCACATGGCCTTGCTCTGGCCTCAGCACAGTTTAGAACATTCCACCTGGAGCCCTGGCAGGGAAGCTTGTGGAAGGGAAGCTGGGGTGGTCCCTGCACCCCATCCTTCCAGGGGCTCCTTCACACCTCTATCTCAGAAACCCCAATTTGCTGTCATTCCTGATGGCTGTGGAGTTCCATCAGAGGTGACCTGGGGACTTATTCATGTCGTCTCATCTCTCTGGAGAGTTCAGAAGTCCCTGCAAGCTCTCACTCCCATCCACCTGTTTAACCTGCACGTCGGGTGAGCACTGGGCCCTGGAGAAGCTTCTTTGCTGAAAATAAGCAAGTCACACTCTCAACCTTATGAGCATCCATTTTGCTAAAATCCTCAACTAACATCTTTGCAGATAAAAACTCCTCCGGGTGTCACAGAAACTAAGAATTTGTAAACACCTCTTGGCACCCTGCCCAACCGCCCCTGAGCCTGAAGTTCAGAAATCTTTCCTCCTGCTGCTGAGCAGGGCAGCCCCCAACACGGACAGCGCAGTCCCTGGAAACACCCCTCTTTCCACACAGACATTAGCAGGGACTCATCAGGACATCAGGCAAGCCCCTGAGAGGCGCCCTTCACACAGGGCCCAGCCCACCAGGCTGACATGGCCCAATTTCCAGGACTGGATTTGCAGGAAGGGAGTTGGCCTTAAGAATATTGGGCTTATAAGGATTCAACTAAAGGTTGTTCATATACTCTGTATATGAGGGGAACAGGGGATGTCACAAGGGAAAATAAAGGAAGACAAAAGAAACCCAGCAAGGGAATGAATTAAAAATAAAAATCTCACTGGGAAGCTGAGGTGGGAGGATCACTCAAGCCTAGGAATTTTCGGCCAGCATGGGGAACATAGCAAAACTCTGTCTCGACCAATTGTTTTTTTAAATTAGCTGGGCATGGTGGTGCACACCTGCAGTCCCAAACTCCAGAGGCTGAGGCAGGAGGCTCCTGTAAACCCAGGAGTTAAAGGCTGTAGTGAGCTATGATCAGGCCACTGTACTCCAGCCTCAGTGACAGAGCAAGACCCTCTCTCTAAAAACCAAAAAAGAAAGAAAAGGAAAGGCTCAGCGCCTGTGGCTCAGCGGGCTAAGGTGCCAGCCATGTAAACCTGAGTTGGTGGGTTCGAATCCAGCCTGGGCCCGCCAACCAACAATGACGGCTGCAACCCAAACAAAAATAGCCGGGCGTTGTGGCGGGCGCCTGTAGTCCCAGCTACTTGGGAGGCAGAGGCAGGAGAAGCCCAGGAATTGGAGGTTGCTGTGAGCTGTAATGCCATGACACTCTACCCAGGGCGACAGCTTGAGGCTCTGTCTCAAAAAAAAAAAAAAAACCCAAAAAACAAACAAACAAAACAACAACAACAACAAAACAATGACAACTGCAAAGGGGAAATAGCAGGGTGCTGTGGCAGGTGCCTGTAGTCCCAGCTACTTGGAAGGTTGAGGCAAGAGAATTGCTTAAACCCAAGAGTTGGAGGTTGCTGTAAGCCGTAACGCCACAGCACTCTACTGAGGATGACATAGTGAGACTCTGTCTTGATAAAAAAAAAAAAAAAAAAGAAAGAAAAGAAAAAAAGAAAGAAAGAAAAAAAGGAAAAAAAACAGGGCAGCGCCTATGGCTCAAAGGAGTAGGGCGCCAGCCCCATATACCAGAGGTGGTGGGTTCAAACACAGCCCCATCCAAAAACTGCAAAAAATAAAACAAAACAAAACAAAAAGGAAAATTATCCAGGCACTGTGGGTGCTTATAGTTCCAGCTACTTGGGAGGTGAGGCAGGAGGATTACTTGAACCCAGGAATATGAGGTTGCTGTGCGCTAAGATATCAGAGCATTCTAGACTGGGCAACAAAGTGAAATTCTGTCTCAAAAGAAAAAAAGAAATTTGGTAATTGTCCACAGTTCACAAACATCAAAGCACAGCTAGCAGGGTGGAGGCTGGAGGAAATAGGGAAGACATTCTATTTTTTTTCTTTTTTTTGAGACAGAGCCTCAAGCTGTCGCCCTGGGTAGAGTGTCGTGGCACTACAGCTCACAGCAACCTCCAATTCCTGGGTTTAAGCGAGTCTCCTGCCTCTGCCTCCCAAGTAGCTGGGACTACAGGCGCTCACCACAACACCCGGCTATTTTTGTTTGGGTTGCAGCTGTCATTGTTCGTTGGCGGGCCCACTCTGGATTCGAACCTGCCAGCTCAGGTTTACATGGCTGGCGCCTTAGCCCGCTAAGCCACAGGGGCCGAGCCGGAAGACATTCTAAAAGGGAGGAGAATGTCAGGCATTGGGACTCACAAAAACTAAGCACTATATACTCCTGGAAGGCAAACTAAGAGTTATATAAGACATTGGGCAAAAATTTAATAAAAATACAGAACAGAGGGCCAAGAAGAGTACTTCAAAGGTGACCAGAGTGATAGTCAGCAATGATGTATATTGTACCTTTTTCTAGGATGAGTTACAGAGAGAGATTTTAGCTACATTAGGTGATATTATACAACTTTAAAAAGAATGAGGCATTGGGCGGCACCTGAGGCTCAAAGGAGTAGGGAGTGAGCCCCATATACCAGAGGTTGTGGGTTCATACCCAGCCCCAGCCAAAAAAAAAAATTGCAAAAAGAATGAGGCATTTTTATTTGTTTGGTAGAGACAGAGTCTCACTTTATCACCCTCAGTAGAGTGCCGTGGCATCACACAGCTCACAGCAACCTCCAGTTCCTAGGGCTTAGGCGATTCTCTTGCCTCAGCCCCCCAAGTAGCTGGGACTACAGGTGCCCGCCAATGCCCGGCTATTTTTTTTGTTGCAGTTTGGCTGGGGCTCTGTTTGAACCCACCACTCTCTGTATATGGGGCTGATGCCCTGCCCACTGAGCCACAGGCACCGCCCTGGCTATTTTTTTGTTGCAGTTCGGCTGGGGTCGGGTTTGAACCCGACACCCTCAGTATATGGGGCCAGTGCCCTACTCACTAAGCCACAGGTGCCGCCCAGAATGAGGAATTTCTATAAGAAGTGGTCTGAGACCACGAAGTAGCTAGAACTCTGGGAGGCGAAGGTGGTAGGATCCCTTGAGCTCAGAAGTTCAAGACCAACCTGAGGAAGGGTGAGACCCTGTCTCTACTAAAAATAGAACAATTGGCCAGGTGTTGTGGTCAGCGCCTATAGTCCCAGCTACTTGGGAGCCTGAGGCAAGAGGATTACTTGAACTCAGGAGTTTGAGGTTGCTGTGAGCTAGGCTGAGGCCCCAGCACTCTAGCCTGGGCAACAGAGTGAGACTGTCTCCCAAAAAAAAAAAAAAAAAAAAGTGATCTGGAACAATCTCCAAAATATTGGTAAATGGGCTCGGCGCCTGTGGCTCAACGGCCTAAGGCTACATACACCTGAGCTGGTGGGTTTGAATCCAGCCTGGGCCCGCCTGAAACCAAAAAATGGCCCGGCGCTGTGGCGGGCACCTGTAGTCCCAGCTACTTGGGAGGCGGAGGCAGGAGACTCACTTGAGCCCAGGAATTGGAGGTTGCTGTGAGCTGTGATGCCACAGCAATCTATCCAGGGTGACAGCTTGAGGTTCTGTCTCAAAAAAAAAAAAAAAAAATAGAAAAACAAGTCAAGCATGTTGACACAGCCACTTGGGCGATGGAGGCAAAGGTATCTCTTGAGCCCAAGAGTTTGAGGTTGCCGTGGGGTATGACACCATGGCACTCTACCCAGGGCAACGAAATGAGACTCTGTCTCAAAAAGAAAAAAAGAAGACTAAAGGAAATTTAAAAATTTTATTTTTCTAGTTGGGCTGCTCAATAATGATTAACACTCTTCAATTCCCACATGCACATTCCTTCTCCTCCACCTAACCTGCCAATCTTCAAATCTGTGTCTACACAACCATCTGTTTACCCCAACTCTTGGGTCATTGTGCTTAGGAAAACTGCACAGCCTCAATTTATGACACGGTTATGATTTAATATTCTCCTGAGCCATCACACTGCTTTAAAGGTCTGTGTTTATCTGTGACTGATTCCCTTCTCTATTCTCTACAACACCTAATCCAAATTTTAATCACTCACATAAGCCCTGAATTTGTACCACACCTCACGGAGGATCTGCCTCTAATCTCAGAGACTATTTCTCAAGACGGTAAATTTCTCTGCTTTTCTCCTCTTCGCCTCATACCTGCCTTTTCCTCTCAGGTCTCAGAGGAGGAATCCTTCCCCACCTTCTTGTTTCTTTCCTTCTTTCCTGTGCCTTGTTCTATAGATTTAACATCTTCCTTTTCCTTCTCTACTGAGAAACCTACCTACGTATTTCTCTCACATCTTAAACCAACCTTCCCCCAAACCTGATGCCTCCACAAACTGCCCGGTTCACGTCTCGCCTCACTTTCACTATTCAGCTTCTTGACAAAGTCTTCTGTGTCAGCCATCTTTACCCTCTCATCACCTCCAACTCATTCCTTAATGAGCAATCATTTAGCCTTCCTTTCCGTGAACTTTTCTAAAATTATTCTCTCAAAGACACTGAGAGTTTTCTTAGTTTTCTCATCATTAATCTAAGAAATAGGTCTTCATTTATACCATTAAATACGATGATATAAATGACACTAAAAATACCGAAGAGGCCCGCGAGGCTCTATGAGAAGGGCCTCTGCCCCCTCTGTGTGTCTGTGAACATGTCATCCCCTACACCTCATCTCCCCTCACTCACATCAGGTGCTGTTGCACCTCAAGATTTGCTTTCATTTCCTTTTTTCTCCCTAGAAAAGTCATTCCTCAGAAATGGATGGCTGACTGTTCCACCTGCTCAGATCTTTAGTCACAGGCTACCTCAGCTCCTTAGCCCTTCTTTGAGCATCCCATGTAAGCTGAGGCCCCTGATTCCACCTCTGCCTTCCCTCTATCCATCCCCAGCTCATTTTTATCCATCGCATTCATCTGTTTCACCACGTATTTTCACACTGTTACTTTATTTTCTGTCTCCTCCCTCTTCAATGTAAGATCCATGAAGAACACTGTCTGGCATGTAGGAACTGGTCGGTAAATGTCAGCTGTTGTCATAATAATAAACATGACAGTGCAGCGTCTCTGCGGACTGATGCAGTGGCCAGACCCAGCGGCAGCGGTGGTTCTGGCTCGCACACAGCATGCCAGGCAAAAGAGTGTGTCAAATAAGAAAAATCACTGGCTACCATGAAAGCATAATGTAAAATCCCAAGGAAAGGATCAAGGTGAGGGCCATACAAATCAGATAAAATACCTGAATACTAAAATATATGCTCTAAGCCACATTAAAAAGAAAACTATTTTAATACAACAAGAACAAACAATAATGAATGAGAACAAAGGAAGACTGAATTGTGACAAAAAGATGATTAGCACAGGGAAATTACAGGAAAGGAATGAATAGTGCGCTTTTAGCCAAAGAAAACTAAATAGATGAGATCGAATATAGTTTAAATCAGTAGAAGAATGGTTATAAGTAAGAAAATGAGAAACTACAAGTACTATGAAATTGCTAGCTTGTTTAATTGTAAACATGGTGATAACCTTGACTGAATTAGAATGAAGTAGGAAAAAGTAGGGCAGGTTAGGTTTCAGAAATGTTGAAATTTGGATGCCTGAAAACTATCCAGGGTAGCACACCCATGGTGAACTTGGAAAAATAAATAATCTTCAAGAGAAGGTGGTGGCTGACGATATGGGAGTGGGCATCTCTGACATTCAGTGGAAGTCCAGGTCATAAGGGTAGAGAGATCACCAAGGTATAACATAAGCATATAGGACAATTCAACAAAGAATTTGACAAAAGAGAGAAAAAGAAATTTGCTGCCATAAATAACAAGGGAAGGAAAAGTTGCCACAGGAATGCCTTAAGAAAATGAACAATGGCAAAAATTAATCCACCTACGTAAGAACCAGAGAAAGGTTTTATTGCTCACAGTTTCAGCAAAGCCACTCATCACTTTTCAGATATACCTGTTTTTTTCCTTCCTCCATTTCCTCTAAATGGACTGTGTACTGTCCTCTAATGTCCTCACTATTTGGCTCCACTTTTATGGGAGTAATAATTTGTTTCAAGTAGATAGAAAAGAGTGTTCCAACAGGTCATATGTCTTAGCTCTCAAATCTCAGTCTCAGTACGGACACCTGTATCAAGAGAAAGGAGACCAGGTGGGAATTAAAATAACAACAGTGTATCTAAATTTTCCTTGAAGTTTAGAGTCATGAAAATATTCTAGGATGGAGGTGGATGATGGCAGATCAAAAGGATTGTTTGGCTGAGCTCTCCTAGGACCACTGGGGTAAATGAGAGAACCCAGCCACACCTGGCCCAGGACCTTACCCTGAGTAAGCCCTAGGAGCACAGGTGAGCTAGATACAGTATGTGATCCAGACCAGTGGAAATCTGACTCATTAGGCAAATAACTGTGATTCGCCAGGATCGGCCAGCCCTCACCTCATACCCCTCATGGAGGTCCAGGACAGGAGGAAGTCTTTCTGGAGTTTCTGGTTTGAGGAGGAAGCCATGGGTACCATGGAAAGCTTGGAAGAGTGAGCAGACACAAACAATATACAGCAACCAGATTTGAATACCGGTTAGAGTGCATTTGCCATAGGTTTGGTGGCTGGCCAGGTAGTCGTACTGGGAAGGTCTCCACAGCCAGGGGCTGCCATTATGGAAGGTCATGAGAAGGTCTTAGCAGGGGCCTAAAGCATGGCCACCTTAATTCCACCTGCCGAGATCAGAGCTCCACTCTTGGGACAGGCTAAGGGACTCCTGCACCCCATGGGAACTGGTGTCAGGGGGCACTGTGAGATCTGCCCCTGAAGGATTTTGGGGAGCGTTAAGATCCCCAGCCAGTGGGGTCTGAATGTTGAGGAAACAATAAGGTGATCACCAAGGGCCATCCAGGTTAATACAAAAGATGTAAAATCTCCACCATTTTTAATGGCTGAATAGTATTCCATGGCATACATATACCAAAGCTTATTAATCCATTCCTGGGTTGGTGGGCATTTACATTGTTTCCACATTTTGGCAATTGTAAATTGAGCTGCAATAAACAGTCTAGTGCAAATGTTCTTGTATTATCCTGGATGAAGTAGAACATATTCTTCTTAGTAAAGCATCTCAAGAATGAAGAAGCAGAAATCCAATGTACTGAATTCTAATATGAAGGCAGTGGATGAGCTAATACAAAGGGTGGGGGTAGGGGAATGAGGGAGTGGGGAAAAGGGAGGAGGAAGTAGGATGGGGTCATGGTGTATGACACACCTCTTGGGGTGTGACACAATTATAAAAGGGACTTTATCTTAACAAACACAATCAGGGTAACCTAATTCTTTATTCCCTCAATGAATCCCAAACAATAAAAAAAAGAAGAAAAAAAGAAAATATTCTAGGACATCTAAACATGAGTGGTATAGATATGCTTTGTTAACATACTGCAAAATAAGGATGGAGCTATAGATACTGAGGCTGGACTTGGGCAGCCAATGGGTCTGCATAAGAAGCGTGCCATGGTTTATGAGAGCTGAGAAGCTGAGTACATTATACGTCACCAGCACAATCTTTCCACCATGCTGATTCAAGTGGAAACTAATGCTGTTGAAGTATAACTTCTTCTTTTTTACTTAATCTTTCTTTGAAAAGAAATTTTCTTTGAATTTTTTGAACATTTCTTTGAATCTTATGATATTCTTTGAATGTCAAAGAATTCTTGACATTCAAAGAATATCATAAGAAAGATGTACCCAAAACAAAAATGTATGCCATGAAATACATTACCTTATTAGAGGCAACCACTATTGGTGATTCTTTTTATAAATATTTACTAAAATATTCAATGAATCATTAAACATGACAGTCTGTCTTATAACCTTGTTATCCCAGTAAAGACTACTAGTTGGAGAGAGATTCTTGGAATAAACATAGCCACAGGATATTTTAGGATATATTTCATTACTAATACTGAGAATTTGAGTTCCTTTGGGTCAGGAACACTATATATCCTTCCATTCCCAAAGTGTCTACCCTGTACTCACATCTTTGCAGAGAAAAAAAAAAGGCTGATTAAATGAAGTAACAGCAGTCACAAGAGTGACAAATTCCTTACTTTTTCAAAATGAGGGAAGTCAGAAATTATATAGCAAATAGAAAATAAAAATAGTTTTTGAAACCTATTTACTTTTGAGCCTGTTTTTCCCTACATTTTTTTCAATTAAAAAAGGTAATGGAGATTGAAGTTATTTAAATATGATGAGCAAAGCATATAGCCTAGTTTAAATAGATACTTCAGCAATTCTAAATGTCAATAAACACTATTTACCAGCTGAAAGCACTTTACCAGCTATACATGCATTTTATTATAATCTTTGATAATTTATGCGATAAACCATAGATTTGCATGCTAGTTTAGGAAAGCAAGTGTCAAAACAGACCAAGAACATCAACAACTAGATTTTGTAATTAGATTTAGGGAACAACATGACAAGGACTGTGATACAGAATATGCAAAATTTAAAAATCTATTTTGCTGTTTACTAAATTAGTAAAAAAGCAAACCTGTAAAATGCATACTAGTATTAAATGTTTATTCTCTGATTGCTTTTGTTTTTCAATTACCAATCTTAGAAGCTGTTTTCGAGCATATCTTCAGATGCCTGTAAATTTCCAGGCAAGGGCCATCAATGTCTTCCTTTCTCTAAATTGGCCAAGAAGTCTTGATAACAAATTCCTTTGACCCCATGATACTATATCAGCTTCCTCTAAGAGATTCCCCCAATTTATAGCCTAGCATGCAGAAATTCTGCCTTAATTATTCATATAGTGTCTGATTTCAGTAACCTCTTCTAAGCAGGAACTTAATTTACAGTAAGTGATGATTAGCAGAATCTCTCAACAAAATGGACTTCTATTATTATAGCACTACAGATATGGGGAAAGACTTACCACAAGTACAACAAAATGTAGAGGTTCATCTCAAATAATGAGAGATGAAAGAAAAGGACCTCTGAGTTTCTATGGATATTGTTTTATTAATCATAGGATATATATAATTTACCTATATAATCCAATTTAGTCTCTCTCTTTTTTATTTATTTATTTTATTTATTTATTTATTTTTTTTGCAGTTTTTGGCTGGAGCTAGGTTTAAACCTGCCACCTCCAGTATATGGGACCAGCACCCTACTCCTTTGAGCCACAGGTGCCACCCAAAAAAGTTTTTTGTTTTTTTTTTCCTGCAGTTTTAGGCTGGGGCTGGGTTTGAACCTGCCACCTCCAGCTGGTGCCCTTCTCCTTTGAACTACAGGTGCCACCCTAGCTTTAGTCTCTCATTTTAAAAGTAATTTCTAAGTATAATCTTTGTCATCATTCTGAATATATGTTTTGCAGTTTTGGGGTTTTTTTGGCCAGGGCTGGGTTTGAACCTGCCACCTCCGGCATATGGGACCAGCACCCTGCTCCTTTGAGCCATAGGCGCCGCCCCATACTGAATATATTTTTAAAGTCGTCTTCTAAAACTAAGCCTATTTTTAAAACCACTTTTTTGGAATGACACGTCATGTTTTCTCTCAGAATACAATTTGAAATACAACTTTAACATTTTATGGATGGAGAGGAAATGAAGATTAAGAAAGCATATCTTATTCCAGTAAAAATCAATCTACATGTACCGTTATAGCTATATTTATGTTGAATCATATAAAGTTTCTGTGACTTTATTCTGTACCATTCTATTCCTGTGGGGCTGTGATAGCAGGTGAAATATCTGTCACAAACTATAAAAACATTATCAACTTAAGTAATAACACTGCAAAAACTGAGCTGATATCTAACAGATGTATCTTGTAAGCATTTTCCAAGATGGAAGCAATCAGAATATTAGGTTATTTTAATTTCAACTCAAGTATCCCATAGTGAACAATGTCTTAGAGGTCTACAACACTGATCCATCTTTACGTTTTTTTAAAGTTTCATACATCTTGGTAACTTTCTCATACTTTATTGTGTTGATTCTGAAAGGTATGTCACTAACAGCCCTACTGAGAAAAATTATTGCATGGTGATACCAGAAAAATATCAAAATACAGTTGATCTTCCATAGCTATAGGTTCCATATCTGTGATACAGAGGGCCAACTAAGGGACCCAGCTCCCACAGATTTCGGAATCTACAGGGGTCCTGAAACCAACCTCCTGAGGATAACAATGTACAACTGGAAAATACAGACAAACGGAGACATTGGAAACAGCAGAAGAAGGAGAAGAGGAGGGAAAGGTTTCCAATGGATTGATTTCTGCTTTAAAAAAATTCACACAAATGGGTTAATTGCTCCCCTTTGAGAAGCGGTCTAATCATATCCTCCAGGTAACATTTCTCAACCTATGCTAATAGTATAGAATCTGGTATAAGGCACAAATTCCCTGGACTTTGACTTTCAACAGAAGTTTCAAACTTAAAGTGTTAGACCATCATTAAAAGGGGCGCTTAGTGTTGTGAACCCCACAAAGACCCCAAGTCTGAAGGATTCTTCACACCGTCCTCCGTAAGCCCCTATGTCCACCTCCACCTTCCTCTACATTCTGCTAAACCTCCGAAAAAAATCTCGAAATCAACAAATATAACACTACCACCACAGGCATCCTATTTTACTTTGGTTTTGTTCCTCTTTCTTTAGAACTATAATCCAAGCTATAAAGCTACCTTAACATCAAAAAAGAAAAGTTCCATCCCTGAAAGATTAGAGACCCCTAAATGGAAAAAAACATTATAAATAAAATAATATCTTAAGGATTCAATTCAGAGGCATCTTTAGGAACCCAAGAAGCCCTCCTAAGGAAAAAGACACATGTTTATTAACATTTTCCCAAAAGAGTCTGGATCTTTGCAGAAACAGTCGGGATCTCCAAGCCCTTAAATGCTTTTCTTAAAAACACTACAAAGTATTAATAGCTCTTCTAATATCTAATTAAATAAACAAAGAGAACAATAAGAAAATGTTCAGATAAGCGATTACTGCAATTGTGTATAAATACACATGCATACAGGACCAGTGGTTAAAAACAGAAGCAACACTGATATGAAGAGACATGCACCCAAGTTAAGAAGTATAAAAACAATAAATGCTATGCAAACTTGTCTCAAGCTCATCTTCATCTGATGTTTGGTTATATTATTCTGCTCGGAATTTAACAGTATGCAAAAACATCTCTAGGCACGTTAGAAAGCAACGGTAAAGAGAAAAAAAATGTGCCGGAGATGTGGCCTTTCATTTATTGACAATCCAGATCCTCCAAGCTTACAATTTGCAGACAAGTATAAATAGCGGCCTCAATTTTCTATCTTACCACACAGGAGAAAACACTGAGGTCATTTTGTAAGCACAAATTGTTAACATCAGATTGTAAAAGTGCAATAATGCAAACAATGAAATTACAATTTGCACTTAATTAAGCCTCACAAAATATAAACTGACATTTTAGTCTTTTAAAAAATTCTAACTAGCTTATAGCCGGCGCCTGTAGTCTCAGCTACTCAGGAGGCTGAGGCAAGAGAATCACTTAAGCCCAAGAGTTTGAGGTTGCTGTGAGCTGTGACGCCATAGAACTCTAATGAGGACAACATAGTGAGACAAAAAAAAAAAAAATCTAACTAGTTTAAACTAAATGTCCTATATGCTTTGTGCTCTGTTATACAAGATACAAATTCACCTTTAATATTAATAATTGCACTTTAATTAACTACATGATATATTCAGCTCCTGGTTTAAAATATGTCATTTCTTTTTGTAACATATATTCCATGAAAAAAAATGACAATAATTTTCTAAATACTCTATGGTGTTCAAGAAATCAGAAAGAACCATAATAGGAGTTCATAAGTCACTTAAGTTTGGAAAGGAATGTTCTTAGATAAGCCTGATTATTTCCATTCTACCAGTAATAACAAAAAGACTCAGTAATATAAGAAATTCGTGTCTAAGGTCACATAGCAGGGCTGTGTAACCCTATGCTTTTTCCATGAAATTATGATATCAATGAATGAATGAATTCTATTTTCCCAAGGTTTCTGATTAAGAAGTTTTTTCCACATATTGACAGATGGCTTCAATGTACCAATATCAATAGTAATACTGATTTATTTACAAGAATATTTCAGTGGGACAAATATTTTCTCTAGTCTCTATCTATGCATTTAGTACCCCAAGATAAAACAGTAATATATTAGCAATCTGGCCATCAATAAATACAAATGAAAATTGCTTTTACCAACCAATGTCTTCCTAACATCAACTCTAAAGGCCCTTTTTCCAATTTCATTGCTTTTGGCCTCTGCAATTATTTTCCCTCAAATACTCTCATGCAGTTCCTGTTATATTAACCTGATTCTTTTTCCACTCCTTCATTCCTTTGCTTCTTGTATGTACTTACTGTAATGACATAAATAGAAATAGAAATATTACAGAAGGATACCACTGGGGCAAAAACGTGAGAGAGGCAGTAACATTATCTAAGACAGAGTGACACACAAACTTCTAGGCCCCCAAATCCTCACCAAGGGATGCACAGTTGTGAATGACTACAGTAGACAGAGTCAAGTCAGGTCAGACCTTGAGAAAACTGTGTGGTCCTTTCTGGGCTTAGTTTTGTATACAGAAGCAATCCAGTTTACGTCTGAGACAGATCTATTTCCTCAAGTTTTAACATGATTGTGAAAATACTATATATCATGTTATATATTATTTGTATACACACACAAGCATTTGCTGAAACTCCATAATCTTTATCCTCAGACTCTCTAGTCTAGTAACGCCTCATCCTTATGAATTCCTACATTCAAGGTCATGGAACTGGAAGAAGACAGCCCAGGGAGTCATGCTATGTAATCCCTTATAATCACTTTCACACGATCCCATTCCCTATATTCCTTGTATTCCCAAAGGTGAGACCCTTAAGGCTCAGGTCCAAACGCCACTCTCCTCTTCCTCTAGTACACCAAGTTTGTACTTTTGTGTTTACAACTCCACAACGAAACCTCTTGCCCTGAAAGCTTTCCCAAGCTCCCTTCTGATAGCTCTACCTGCGAGGCACCTGGGAATTCTGCCGTCACCACAAGGTTAATGTGTCTGAAACTGGACTTACCTACTTTGCAACAAAGCCAGCTTCCTTCCAGGCTTCTTTATTTCTTATTGTTTTCAGAGGTGCAGAAGAGTGATCCCTGATTCCTCTCTTCTCACTTTCTCCTGCATCCACTGTCCTCCAAATCTTGTGTCTTTAGCCTTCATACATTTCTTTCCTGACCACCCTGCTCTCACTTAGGCCTTCCTTTTCACAGAAATGCAATTGTCTTCTAACTGATTTTTATGCAAATTCTATCTCCTTCTGTTCAAACTCATTTTACACTTCACCTCCTATTCAAACAGTTTTAATGGCTCCCTATTGTCTATAAAATACCCTTCATACCACTTATATAATTACTTAAAGTCCTCATTAGATCTCCATCTATCTCTAGAATGCTTTCTCTCTCTCCTCCTACACACCGGCCAGCCAGTCCAGTCAAATTACTCCAAACACGGTATGCAATGTTGCTCAGAAACTTCTCTCTACCTAGAATGCTCTCTTTCCCACTACATGTAAATACTATCTCAAATCGCTCTCATTTTACACATATGAAAAATGATCCATTTTTTCACAGTATCTGACAAGAAACAACAACTAAAACACTAAACAATCTGTCAAAAAGAAACACATGAATACACCGGGAATCTGAAAGTCAAGAGAAAAATAATGATGTATGAATGTAAATTTCTTTTTCCATCTAATTCAAAGCACTTTTGGCCATATGTGTTCCCTTTTTATTCTTAATGGGAGAGATTTAATTTTATTTCTTCTACATGTTTATAGCTTTTTAAGACCAATAATACAGTTATTATGAGTGTGGCTAGCTAGTTCATCCTATTAAAGAAAGTATCTAACATACTAAATTAAGTTTAAACATCCACGTGGAATAGACAATTTCACTTTGTTTGGGTGCCACCAATGGTAACCCTGATCCTTCCTAGAACTTTATTAACATCAACCATGAATACGAAGGCTAATGTCTGTGGCTAGATGAAAACTAAAAGCAGGGCGGCACCTGTGGCTCAGTGAGTAGGGCATTGGCCCCCTAAACCAAAGGTGGTAGGTTCAAACCCAGCCCCGGCCAAAACTGCAACAACAACAACAAAAAAAACTAAAAGCAATGTAAAAATGAACTGGCTTTATGCCCTTCAATTGGTTTTAAAATAAAATATTTTGCAATGATTTACATTAAATATTATTGATATTTATAAAACTATACTTAAAGTAAATCTTTCTGAAACTGGCTTGAGAATTATCTTCACAGTGATTTTTCTTTAGACTCTGAGACAAATATTTTCCATGGAAGTACTTTTTCTAATTTCACAGCATAAAAAAATTGGAAATCATAGGCGGCGCCTGTGGCTCAAAGGAGTAGGGTGCCAGAGGTGGCAGGTTCAAACCCAGCCCCGGCCAAAAACTGCAAAAGAAAAAAAAAAAATTAGAAATCATGATTTCATTTATCATCAAACTGACTTTTCAATCTTGGCGTGTTCATTTATTTAGCAAATGATGTTGACTGTATACCTATGCTCAGCATCTTTCTAGATGGTAATAATACGGGAATCAACTAAGTAGATGCTGCTGCTCTCAAGTTTACATTCTAGTGGAAGGCGTCATAAACAAATAAGCAAATACGTAATCTGTCAAATGGTGATCAGGGCAATAAAGAAAGAGAAAACAGGACAGTGGAGACAGAGAACAAAGCACACTGACCGGGAGAACAAAGATGATTTCGTTGACAAGGGGAGATTTGAACAGAGACTTTAAGTGTGGCAGCTATTCCTAAAACGTGGGACGTGAGCATAGTAAATATTCAGGTCATCCCATGATATATGTAGTAAACTAATGTCTCCTCATTGTATCACTTAAGATTTTCCATCCTACTGAATTATCAAAGCCTGAGAGTACATTAACCTTAAGTGCTTTTTACCATAAATGCTTTTAGCCATAAAAGCTTAGGGGTGAGAAGAAGGATGCATCCAGCTTGAATCATTTGATACAGATAGTATAACTTTCCAAGCCCCTTCCTCCAGCAATAGATTTCTTACTCAAAGCTGGTTTGTTTTGATCGTGTGGGGCACAAGTCCATTTTCAAGGCTGCTGGGCTACAGCTTGGAAAGAGCCACTGAGAGGTAACTGAACCTTTCTCCTCAAGTAGAGTGGATCCCACCAGCCTGGCTTTGCCCTGGACACATAATCCAGCCCTGATTAATCCGTCCATCCACCTTTTGTCAAGTGAGATTGGCTCGGGAGTCAGAATGATCAAACTTAGAAATGTTGCCAGAATTTGAGGAAAGAAGCGTCTTCCTTCCTTCCTTCTTTCCTTTCCTTCCATTTTTTCTTTTCTCTCTCTCTCTCTCTCTCTCTCTTTCTCTCCCCCACCCCCCCCCCCAGGATTAGGTTAAGCAAAGAAAAAATAAACCTTGGGCAGCTGATGTCCCTTGCCACCATGTAAGGAGACATGCCTGAGAATGAAACCAATAGAGAAGAAAACAAAGCTGAGGGATGGGGAAAGACTGATTCCAGATTACATGGTGTGAGTACTCGGATCTGTACATAAAAGCCTGGATTCTTCATTTGAATGAGCTAACACATTCATATATATGTCAGTTTTAATTGGCTTTGAAGAAATAACATGGAAAATTAGCAAATCAGATATTGCAAAGACTTAGAAAAATTTCTCTTCCTAATTTCAACAGTGACCTGACATTCTATATGAGTGTCATGTCTTTGATGAAAGTAGACAAAGGGTTACCATAGGACCTCCCCTAAAGGGTCATCACATGGCCATTTCAAAGCAATAAATTCTAATACTCCTTAAGGAAGTCAGCATGAATACAATGAGGTCCAAGGCTGTATTTGTGACCAGCAGAAGCTAGTGCTTCAAAAAGAGTCTCTCAGGGATTAAAGATTCTGACAGCAAAATAAATGGAAAATATTACCTTGAGGGAGAAGTCAGTGCATAGAATGCGAGGTAGAATTCTACACAGAATTCTAAAGCAATTCCAATGAAAGAAAAAATACTTTACTATAAGAAAATACAAAGACAGACACCAAAATAGCATATCCAGATACATATGTGAATAATCTAATTTTTACCTACAGTCCTTAAAAATAATTACTGACTAGTCTTCTAGATATTACAGATAATCATGAACATGCTATTCCATAGCTGAATTTCCTAACTCAAAAATAGATCAGTCATTTCAAGTTTTTTGAACACCAAGATCTCAGATTCTTTCCCTCTCAAGTATATTATAATTGCTGATTTTAATTAAATATGTAAATTTGCAAATGAAGCACTCACAATTTGTAACTTTTTATGTAAGTAACTGCATCAAAAATTATGTGAAAGTGTTCATAATAATCACTCTAAATGTAAGTAACAAACCTATTACCTATAGAATAAGCAAATGCTTTGGGGCAACTAATATTCTCTAGGAAAAAAATTAAAATTCGAAATTGTATCATACAAAAGCCTAATTTTTTGTTATAAAAGGATATTCCACAATTTTAGCTGAGAATATTTTAATTAATGAATGCTTGCTTCAACATGGTACTGCCTATTATCTATAGGAAAAGTCTCTGTCAGGGAGAATTATAAAAAATCAACATGTACATGCAGAACAATTATTTAAATTATAAGAGATGTTGTGTAGTCAATTCTGGTTAGTTGTTTACCAAACAATTCTGTCCACTTCTTGGGCACTTAGATAAACCATTATTTCTTAGTCTTGGAGACTGGGATTGCCCTCTGACCACCAGATCAGTACCAGTGAATAGAATATGAGTAGAGACAACATCTGCTGTTTCCATCTCCCAAAACAGCCTAGCTGTATCCTCCATCGTCTTTATCTTTGCCAACGTTTTATAGATGAGTCAGGTGATTTAGAAAGGCAGTGCTCAGGCTCAGCGCCCGTAGCTCAGTGGTTAGGGCACTGGTCACATACACCAGGGCTGGCAGGTTCAAACCCAGCTCAGAGCCTGCCAAACAACACTGACAATGACAACAACAACAAAAATAGCCAGGCGTTGTGGTGGGCACCTGTAGTTCCGGCTACTTGGGAGGCTGAAGCAAGAGAATAACTTAAGCCTGAGAGTTTGAGGTTGCTGTGAGCTGTGAACAGAACTCTACAGAGAGCAACATAGTGAGACTCTGTCTCAAAAAAACAGGCAGTGTTCAAGATGCCAGGGCCTAATTCCCACTTGGAAGTAAGCTACCTGCTGATCTGAAATGTCTGGTTTAGGCTTTAAGTCAGTGAGAAATAAACTTCCATTATATTGGACCTATTACATCATTTTTCTTTATTTCTTAAAAAACAGCTGGAATTACCTTAACTGATACAGCTAATGATTACATCACTCAGATGTGACCATTAACATTTATGGCTTGTTTTTCTACTAATTTTAATATTTTAATATTCCCCAAATGCAATATAAATGTGTTAATTTAAAATTAATAAATATTTTAATGTTCATAAGTAGTCTACATCTATAGTAAAATTCTTGTTCATAGTTTGTTTGCTTAATTACAACAGATCCTAAACTTTCTTTAACATTTATTTAACATAATTAACCTTACTAGTGGCTTTAGTGATCAATTAAATCTTTAACTAGATATAATTGGCCAAAAGATTTAATTGTATTTTTTTTTAATCTGGATAATGTAACGTCTTATATAAAACAAACAAAAAATAAAAACTAGAATTAGTCTTGTCAGTTTTACCACGGTCCTATAAAGAATCTCAAAAGTAACAAAAATGCTTCAAGAAAACTGGCAGAAAATAATGTGAGAATGTTTAAAAGAAGTAAGAAACGGTCCTACTAGCATAGCTCTCATTCAGCAGCAATGAATGTGTAGTCCTTCAGAACAAATAGATGAAAAAAAAGAGAACCACTCCAAACAAGATTGTAAAGTAAGTTTTTCCTTCAATTTCTAATCAAACTGTGCTCTCTTTTCTAACATACATTCATTCAAACATCCTTAAACTTCTTTTGTTCATTGATTCAATAAATAAATAAATATTGGTCTCCTTTTATGTGGCAGGTAGTACACTTTACCAGAATGTATGATTACAAAGATGAAAGACACATCTAATGCTCTTAAGGGACGCATAGTTAGTACACTCAAAAACAAGAAACCAACAAAATTTACAGTTACTACAGCTACAACCATTATTAGCACACTACGGAGGAATTCTGGGAAGATGGCTGACTGGTAGCAACCCTCAGCAGAGGCTCATGACCAGAGGGACAAAAACTGGACAGAATCGGACTCTAAGAAGCCAAACATGGGGAGAGAAGGGAACACTTCTACACTGCTGGTGGGAATGCAAGCTAATATGACCTTTTTGGAAAGATGTTTGGAGAATACTCAGGAAACTAAAAGTAGACCTACCATTTGATCCTGCAATTCCTCTACTAGGTAGATACTCAGATGTTCAAAAATCATTTTACAACAAAGACATTTGCACCAGAATGTTTGTTGCAGCCCAATTCATAATTGCCAAGATATGGAAACAGCCCAAGCACCCATCAACCCATGAATGGATTAACAAATTGTGGTATATGTAACACCATGAAATACAGTGCAGCCATAAAAAAAAAATGGAGACTTCACATCTTTTATGTTTACATAGGTGGAGCTGGAACATATTCTTCTTAGTAAAGTATCTTAAGAATGGAAATAAAAGTATCCAATATACTCAACACTACTATGAAAACAATATATAATCACCTACACATTCATATGAATGGTAAAACATAACTATAGTCCAGAAAGAAGAAGGGAGAGGAGGGGGCATAAGGGAGGACGGGGGGTTTGGGGAGGACCTCACCTAATCTGCATGATGCAATGGTACATTTCAAAACTATTCATAAAAGAGTATAATTGTGATGGATGTTACTTACTTCAACATAAGCATTTCATATTGTATATCGAATCAGTACACTGAACCTCATAAGTGGATCAATGTATATAGTTATGATTTAATAAAATTAATTAATTTTTTAAAAAGATGAAAATTAGCACCCTACAGGTCACTGAGACTCTGTTATAAAATACACCAGAGGGGCACCCAATCCAGACTGTGAAGGGGGTTCAAGAAAGGGCTAAGATTAGGAGTCATGTTTTGATAGATAATGAGAATTATTTTTAAAATTCATGAGGGGCAGATAAGAA
Organism: Arctocebus calabarensis; assembly: GCA_963573935.1. Taxonomy (NCBI): domain Eukaryota; kingdom Metazoa; phylum Chordata; class Mammalia; order Primates; family Lorisidae; genus Arctocebus; species Arctocebus calabarensis. The sequence goes on from CAUYON010082842.1 coordinate 58,116, forward strand.
CTTCAAGTACAACGGCAGTCCCCAAGTTACAAACATCCAACTGACATATAACTCACACTTTCAAACAGGGGCTATTACCAGGGGTAAGCAAATGTGTCTGTTCCAACATAAGTACAAAGTCAACTTAAGAACAAACCTACAGAAGCTATCTCGTTTGTAATCCAGGGCCTGCCTGTATGATAAATCCCTGGAAGTACTGCTCGGTGGGGAAAATGATGAAAGATCAGAACACAGCCCTGAATGGGAATGAGCGGACGCTGCTCTCACTTTCCCTGCTCCGCAAAAAAATCAGATGGTTGCTGCCATCCTGCTTTTTCACGTGCCTCTCACACTCCATTCAAACCGGACAGAATCATCTTCTCATTTTCATTGATTAAAATACAACTATGTTTCTTAGCACATTTCTATTGAAAAGCTACAATGTGTCAGACAACATACCAGACCCTGAGATATAAAAGTAAATACTTCCTCTTCCTCATTTTCAACAACACTTTACATCATCATTTACTACATGGTTTGCTAATACACCTTGCCACCCTGTATTTCAATTATTTGGTAATGCATCTGCCTTCCCTGACAAACTCCAAGCACTGGAAGCACTAAAAATAAGAAAAATACCTCCTTCATTTTTCATCTGTCTTGATATAGTAGTTGAGAAGTACAATTAATGTTTGCTGATAAACTAAAGCAATGAATAAAATAAAACAATTCAATGAGCTTTAGAACAAGAGGCCATCATTTTAGTCTTCACAATGTACAGTGTGGCTTTTAAAGTATATGAAATATAATGTGTATTTTATACAGAATATTTACACTACCTTACAAGTAAATAATATTTTACTACTGAAATATACTTTTCCCAATATACCTTTTTTACTACTGAAATATACCTTTCCTAATATACCTTTTTAATATACAACTGATAATTCCGATAGTTGTAGAAAACATATTGCTATTGCAACATTATTCAATGTTACCAAAGGTCTGAATGGCATTAATTTTTTCATTCACACAAAAACATTTACTGAGCACTTATTATTTTCAAGGCACTTGACCTACTATATGAATTGCTTGCCATTTACACTTCATTACCATGAAGTATAACAATACACCAAATTAACTTCTCTTTGTCCTTAATTTTAAGCCCTAGTGAGACCCCGGAGCAAAAGAACAATTTCACGCAACACCCTATTTCATAAATAATACAGTTTAAAACAAAGTCTGATGAGCTGTGAAACTATAAGATTGCACAGTATACAGATTATAAATCCAGCTGAAGTTCAAATTTTTGGGTTTTTTCATGTGAGATACTGTACTTTCAAGTTATGGAATTTCCATTTAATTTTTTAATAGCTCCCATTTCTCTTCTGAAATTCTCCATCTGTTTAAAGAAAAAGAATTGGTCTAAGCTGTAGTAAGTGAAGTTTCTATATAAAGAAAAACTTGAACTATACCTTGGAAGATGAATGAGATTTAAACAAATAGAAAAGATGGGGGAAAGGAAAAACGAACCAAGACACTGAGGAGGAAATGCCTACATTTATTTATTTTTTAATTTTTTTCTTTTTTGTGTGTGTGCGAAAGGTCTTTATTGGTGAGGGAAGCTGCAGAGCAGTATTAAGGAGGAGGAGGGGAGTGAGAGAGAAACGGGGGAAGAGAGGAAAGGAGAGAGAGAAGGGAGAGAGAGAAAGAGACATGGGGGGGAGAGGGGAAATTTTTTTTTTTTTTTTTTTGAGACAGAATCTCACCTTGTCATCCCTGGTACAGTGCCGTGGCGTCATGGCTCAAAGCAACCTCAAACTCTTGGGCTCAAGTGATTCTCTTGACTCCGCCTTCCTACTAGCTGAGACTATAGGCACCTGCCACCACACCTGGCTAGTTTTTAGAGAAAGGGTCTTGCTCTGGCTCAGGCTGGTCTCGAATGTGTGAGCTCAGGCACTCCACCTGCCTCGGCCTCCCAGAGTGCTAGAATTACAGGTGTGAGCCACAGTGCTCAGCCAGAAATGCCTATATTAAGATAAATGACAAATGAATAGGGCATATTGGTAAGAGGAGGGAGCACAGAAAGAAATGTCATTGGATCAAGAGTGGCAGGAACAGAATGGGAAGAAGAACATGGCCACCGTGTCACAGTCACAGTAAGGTTCTCATCTGTTTTTGAGCATCAAGTCATGAAACACCAACTCCATTTCAGGAAGGCTCACCTGGCAGGATCATATGGGTGTGTGTAAGATAAAATGATCACAAAGAAAGGAACAAACATGGGCTTAGCACCTTCTGCATGTCCAACACATTGCTACACCCACTTTTATACAAAGAATACGTCAAGAAAAACAGTGAAAGTCTCAGACAAAATCTGAAGGTGGGCTACAACTATGGAGCCATCTTTGGTTGATACATAGGAAAATATATATAAATGGTTGAAGGAGACAAAAGATAAATAATAAGCTACCCTTTGTTTGGTGTTTAACCTGTACTGGCACTGTGTTCAGTACTTATTCTTAACCTTTTCCTTCACAACCTCCCTGCAAGGTATTATTATTATTATTATTATTATTATTATTATTACTACCACCACCACTTTTCAGGTGAGAAACCTAACAACAAGGAAAGTATTCACCTATGAAGTGGAATTGGGATTCAAACACAAGTCTGTTTGCATTCAAATTCCTATTGTCTGCACTTAATGCCACTCAAGTTACGAACAGTGTATGTTGTTGAGGAAGTTATTATGACTATTATAATAGTATAATTCTTTAAAGCAGAGACTCAATAAGTTAGGGAGGATGATATTAAGGGGACAGTAAGGGCACTCGAAATATTTTGTCAATTGGCACCATGCCAAATAAAAGTAGAATTATAGAATCAAGGGCAAAAGACAATTTTTTTTGAGGCTGGAACAGACTGATTTCAGCCAGACAGAATGTATAATAGAAAAAGATGTGTCAGCGTTTGTCTCTCTGGTTCATTTTTGTTGTTTGTTTTAGGGCCTTTCATTTCCTCTCAAATTCGTTTCCGTGACTCCACGGTTTTTGTCCATATTGAGACTTTCTCATTATTAATTACTGGGCAACACAAAGTAGCAGTCATCAACTAAGTAGAACTGTGAGGAAGCCAAATGTTTGAGCTTTAAGAAGCACAGATGATAGAAATCAGAATTCTGGCAAAGCAAAGTGATAAAAATACCAATTTTAAAAATCTAAGCCTCAGGTTGAATTAGACCACACAGCATCTTTACCACCCACTGTTATTGACTTTGATTCCATCACCCATAGAGAATCCCAATCCTTCAGCTGAATGAATTCCAATATTCTTTAGCCATGACTGAAATGCTCTCATGATAAAATAATTAGAACCATGAGTAATTTAGGCAATTTTTTCTGGGTTACTAGTTCACTGATCCATGAGAATTAATCTGCTCTTCTAGGTGAAAAACATGTCCCTGGACATAGAGGTAAGCAGTTATTGCCACTGACATGTTTCTTTAAACTTAGGCTCTCTACTGATTTCCTTTGGCATCTGGCAGCAAAATAGGATTCTTTTATAACAGCAAGCTGTCCAAGGTCTTTGCTCCAAAAACCACAAATTCCCAAATGTACGGCCTTAAAAATAGAGTTACAAATTAGATGCATTATGGCAAAAGAACAAAGTAAATGTGAAAACTGATTAAAAGTTGTCAAGTGAACTTCACCATTACCCAGAAAGTGAGGTTAAAACAAAGTTGAATTATTACCCAACTTTAAAGAAAAACATGAAACTTTGCTCCTGAGCATAAAGGAAAGACTCTCAGAAAAATTGTAATAAGTAAGTTTTTCTATTAAGAAGTTTAAATTCAACTTGGAGACTTTTCAGAGATTAGAAAGAAAAAAAATATCAAACCAAAAACTGATGCTATATCTGCAGAGTATACAAAAGAACTTCGCAACTTCATAAAATTCAAAATATAAAAATATAACATGTAAGCAGAGTTTACTGCATTGGTATACCTTAATAAAATGCTTACCATATTGAGACATATTTTAGTGTCATATTTTAAGAATATTATGCATTGCTGGAATACATCATAGTTTGGAAGCATCCTTGACAATTAGGAAAAAAACAAAATATTGATATAAACTCATGTTCCTACATGTTTCACTGAAAAAGTGCTTCAAAAATTAGTCCATATCAATATTTTATCTTCAAAACAAAATGGCGAGGGAGAGACTATTTGAAACATCAACCGGGTGGTGCCTGTGGCTCAAAGGAGTAGGGCACTGGCCCCATATGCCGGAGGTGGCAGGTTCAAACCCAGCCCTGGCCAAAAACTGCAAAAAAAAAGAAAAATCAACCAATAGACAATGTTCTTTCTTAAGTTAAAATGACATAGACCTCTTGGCATATGTCTGTACCAAAATGCAGGTATCAAAGATACTCATAGCTTGTTATTATCAATTCAATAAATGTTTACTAAGTATGTGAGTAAAGAGAAATGCTAAGAATAGATACACCCCCCACACAGAGGGATTAGCATTTTCTGTCATCAAGGAGGTTATGAACAAAGCCAAAAAAAAAAGATGCATAAATAATACAAAGCAGATTATAGAATTTACATAACAGATTTATAAATAAAATGGAACGACCCAAATAGTTGGTTCTAAAATCTAAGTAGGAGGATCAGAAAAGGTTTTGTGAAGGACAGTTTTCCATAAGTAGGGACTTATGGAAAGGAAAGGAATTACATATAGATGAAAATATGAACACAGACAGAAATAAGGAAAAACAGACATCTGTGGCAGAAATTCATTTTACGGAAACATATTAGAGATATATCTTATCTCTTATATCTAAGACATTAATAGGAGATTAAGCTAGGAATAGATGATGAAGCTAGAAGTTGAAGGGTCTTGAATGTCTGAGTTATAAGTTTGTATTTAATTTTTTCCACAAGGACCAGGTTAGTTTGGATAGGAGGGTGGCGTGGTCAGAGCGCCACTGAAGGCGCTGATGGGGCAAGTCCTGAGAAGCAACTGGAGCAGGTGAAGAGCCTAGAGCTGGTAGACAGGGTAGGAGGCTTTTGCAATAACTCGGGTGAGAGAAAATGAGGGTCTGAACCTAGAAAACAGCAGGAATGAAGAAAAGACGAGAGTAGGTTAATCTGGAAGATAGTAATGAAAGGCAGAATGACTTAAGGGTCAGAATCAAGAGCCTGTAATATACTGGACCTAAATTCGGATCTCAGATTTACCTTTGCGCAGCTGTATAATCTTGAGTTGTTTTACTCCTGCTTCCCAAATTGAGGGTAATAAAACCTACGTCCTGGGACTGTTATAAGGAATAATGACTTCTCACATGCTTACACAATGTCTAGCATGTAGTTAAAGCTTAGTACTTAGTAGATACCAGTTTCTATTATTATACTTATTTTCAGAGATTGTAGTTTGGTAACTGATTTTTAGTAATTTTGGTAATTTGATTGCTAGCAGCTATATCTCGCTGTTGGTTTACCTAGCTGTGGCCATTTAAACACCTCAGAACATCTTTATGAAATATACTCCCAACTTGTCTATCTTGTATTTATCTTGTATTGACTTTTTTTAAGGAATCCAAATACAAGATTTTATATTAACTCTTACTAAATTCTGTATTTTTATAAGCCAAGAATTTTAGCCAAGATAATTTTTCATATGAGTTCAAATATTTGCCATATTTTTTAGTCTGCCTTAACATCTGCACATATGATTATGATAAATGTCTGGTTTTTTTCAAAGCAAAACACAGACTGAAACCAATCCAATAACAGAACATTTAGCATTTCACTAGAGAAATCCCCTCTACACTGACATCTTACAACTATTCAAAAGTCTGAACAAAGTTGGAGAAAGTCTGTGAACCATGAAAATCGAGATGGCATGTCTTCCGTAACACAAAAGAGAATAAAATGCCTCTTTTCTACGACTGACAAAAAGTCACAGTATGAGGTCGAACAATTAAGTTTGTGAACTCATCCTAGAAAAAGCAGTACCTACTTCAAGGACTGCTGAATATCACCACAGTCATCTTAGAAGGACTCTCCTTGGGAAGCCACGTACCGATGCCAGGGCCTAGCCCACCCTTCAAAGCAATGTTGGAGCTCTTTTTCTGGAATGGCCATCAGAGCTGTCATTGTATATAAAGTGCTCTGAAGGGTGGACTAGGCACTGGTGTCAGTGCGTAGGTTCCCAAGGGGAATACTTTGAAAGTGACCATAGAGAGTTGAGGGTGGGAGAAGACTAGGGCGTTAAAACAGCATGTCGGCCTCCTCTCTTCTCTTCGCCTTGCTCTCGAGGCCTGCCTGCCCACCCCACCTGCACGCTCACCACCCAGAACATCTTCCACTATGGCCACCTCAGCAAGTTCCCACTTAAAGGCATCAAGCAGGTGTATATGTCCCTGCCTCAGGGCGAGAAAGTCCAAGCCCTGTGTATATCTGGATCCATGGTACCAGAGAAGGTCTGCACTGCAAGACCCGCACCCTGGACTGTGAGCCCAAGTGTGTAGGAGAGTTACCCGAGTGGAATTTTGATGGCTCTAGTACTTTACAGTCTGAAGGCTCCAACAGTGACATGTATCTCGTGCCTGCAGCATGTTCTGGGACCCCTTACACAAGGACCCCAACAAGTTGGTGTTCTGTGAAGTTTTCAAGTATAATCAAAAACCTGCAGAGACCAATTTGAGGCACACCTATAAGTGGATAATGGACATGGTGAGCACCCAGCACCCCTGGTTTGGAATGGAGCAGGAATACACACTGATGGGGACTGATGGGCACCCTTTCGGTTGGCCCACCAATGGCTTCCCTGGGCCCCAGGGTCCTTATTACTGTGGGTGGGAGCAGACGGAGCCTATGGCAGGGATATTGTGGTATCTTCTCAATGAAACTGGCGATGAGCCCTTCCAGTACAAAAACTAAATGGACTAGACTTTAGCCATTCAGCCCCTTTTGGTTCTCTATCCCATTCCAAATCTTCCCCCCTCTCCCAATTGTCCCAATTGTAACTCAAAAGGGTGGAATATCCAGGTCTTTTTTTAATTCCTCATGCCCAGTTAATCTTGTTTTCTTTGGCCAAGGTAGAGGGGTCAAGTTCTTAACCTCTTTGCATCCATCCTCTTTTTCTCCTATCACTGAAGCTTTCTAGTGGGCTAGTGGACAGGGAGGGGTGTAACCACTACTTCCACTTAACGGGGTGAGCTTGCCCAGTAGGCATAGCTATCCGGGCAGAGCACGTCTGCTGGGCGGGGCGGAGGACTTTTTCTTCATGTTAGCTGAAAAGGGAAGACCTGGCTTACTCTAGGTTAGGACTTCCCTTGGTGGAAAAGTTGGAAGAGATTACAACCAACTTTCTACTGTAAGTGGGAATTAGAGAAAACAGAGGTTGGAGATCAGGGAGGGAGATGCCCTCCGTCTCAGGCCACACTTCCTTACTTGGGGCTAAACGCCCTCCCCTCAGCAAAGAGCTCAGAGTGAACTGATGGATAGCCCTACCTTAAAAGAAGAAAAGGTTCTTATTGCTTGGTCCTCCTTTATATCAAAAAGCAGAGTAGTATTTTTATATTTAAATGTAAAAACAAACAAATTATATATATGGGTGTGTGGATTGTTTGTGTTTCTAAAGGGGAAAACCATCTGGGTCACAGGGAGCCAAAGTAAAGAGAAGTATCTCCTTCCGAGGAGAGGAGGTGGGGAAAGAGGAGCTTAGAAAGTTGATAATTGGGGGTTAATTCCTTGTTACCATTTCAGGGTCTCTGCCTTGTCCACCCTCTGGAGGAAGTGGGCGCTGGTAAATTGACAGGTGAACGCAGGCTAACTAGCAGTCACTTGATCGCCATGGCTCTGTTTTGCAAGATACATGTCCACACAAGGCTTTGGAATTGAGTTGGCTGGTCAACTTGAACACGTTACCAACGGGATATACATGTATTAGGGTTACTTTCTGGTGGGAATAACATGTCACTAAAGCAGGCCTTTTGATATATTAAAAAAAAATTAAGCACAAAATAGAAGTTTAGATTTTAATCAAATTTGTAGGGTTTCTAAGTAATTTTACGTAAGTGCTTATTTGCTTCAACTGTGTCCATTCACCTCTGCTCTTGGAGGAGACAGGCTGATGGCAAAAACAAAACACTTGTGATTTTGTATCCTGTTGTCTTCTCCCAGTGCAAAATACTCTTTTCCTTGGTTAAGATTGCTGAGGAGTTATTTTTTTCTTTTATAATTAAAAAAACACCCACCTTCGTCCTGACCAAAAAAAGAAAGAAAAGAAAGTGACCATAGCAATATTCAGCAATGAGGTAGGCACCCCTTTTTCTAGGAACTTAATGGTTTGACCTCATAAATACTAATTTCAACTGATGAAAAAACTAAGGCATGGAAATATTAAGTAACTCTTGAAGCTCACCCTGGTAATAAGTAGTAGAACCAGGTTATAAACGCACAATCTCAAGCTCTGAACTGCTAAACTATTTCCCTAAAAAAGAATAGTTGAGATTCTCACCTCACTTAGTGGGAAAAAAACTCTCCTTGGTCTCTGTAATTCATCTCCAAATAATTACATGTTTTTCAATGACAATGGCTTATTTACAAGAACATATGCATTCTTATTTGTGGTATTTACCTTTTTATGTCTTTATTCATTCAGTGAACTCTTACTGGGGGGGGGTCACTACTTGTAAAATACTGTGCTAGGCAGGATGTGATTACAGAGACCAAAGATTCTACCATCCAAGGGTCTTTAAAAAGCAATAAAATAAAAATGTATAGACATATAAGACAAAACAAAACAGATCTATCATGAAAGGGAAAAGCAATTGTGTTAGTTCAGAATAATAACTCTTATTCTAGAAGCCATTTATCTCAAAGATTTTTCTAGATTCATTATGAATAATAAAAATTCTTCTTTAGATGAGCATAATGACAAAAACCTTATCATTCTGATTCTGGACTTTTCCATGCATATACATACAGTACATGTATGTAGTTAATGGCATTGTTTTCAAAGTATTAATATAGGTCAAGAGAATCCTAGTTTTACATATTCCCTAATTCCTAGGAAATCTGCTAAGAGAATCCAGACTTTGGCCAAGAACGCAGCAGCCTTGCAAAAAAAATTCCAAAAAAAAAAAAAAAATTGTTCAACTACATAAGGCATGAATTGTCGAAGTTAGAAATTTTCTTCTGAACGCTGTTTCCATTCTAATGAGATGATCTTGCCACTGCTTAAGATTTAGTGCCACTATAAAAAAAAATGCTAAAGAATCATTTAAAATCTACAAGCAGCAGCTTCTATTTATGCTTCAGAAAACTCACTCCTCAAGGTTCTCTGAATCTGATGGGAATTGGATGAGATAGAAACTAATGTCTCCCAAATTCTGAAACTGGTACATTCCTCCTAATAGGCTCTAGAAATTGGGTTAGAATGTGTATAAAACTGAACTTCATTTCAGAAACACCATTTGGTTTCTAAGAAATTAATCTGACTGACCTGTAAGACTTGATGAATTTGTCACCCAATGAAGTATATTTTCTGAAGTAGGGACCCCCCCTTAACACACAGAAAATGTTTTCAAGAGGAGCACATATAGAAACTGAGAATCTTTCAAGGTGCATCTTAAAATCTTGAAATACTTAGCAATTATGAATTGGGCTGCAATAAACATTCGGGTACATATATCTTTATTATGATGTGATTTTTGGTCTTCAGGAAGAAGCCCAAAAGCCCATCAACCCACGAATGGATCCACGATGTGTTTTGATGGGACTTTTCACTTCTCACCCTTCAAACCAGTTTTTAGTGGTGTAGTTGCAGCACTCATTCATTGCTATCCACAGGACCAAAGTAAATGTCTCTGCTTTGAAAATTTACTAGAAATCATATGATACATCTGCCAGCAATTACCAAGGATGTAAGTGAAGTGCACACAGCTCACTGGCCCCCAGTAACATCCTTTACAAATAATAATGTTGGAAAGAGGCTCTTTTCTAAAGCTTTCAATAGATCTACAATCTCCCCGACTACTTTCATAATTGAATTATTTTCTTTTTACTAGACATATTTTTACCACTGCCCATAAGATAGGACATCATTGGTGAAATGTTAGCTTGTCAATTTTACATAAGGAAACATGTATGTGATCAGTGATTTTACTTTTCTGTTTTGATCTTTGACACAGAACTGCAAATGTCATCCTTAGTTACCCAGAAAAAGCAACAACTGTCCAGGCCAAAAAAGAAGTGTGGTTGTGCAAAGTGAGAGGCTTGATATCCTCTGCTCACGTATTCAAAGAAGAAAGTATCACCTCCCACAAGACTAGGGTAGAAAATGCCTTTCATCTGTATCAGGGACAAAACTCATAATCAAATATACTATTTAATTCAGAAAAAAATTTAAAAATAGAAAAGCCAATTGTATAGTTTTATCCTTTGTGCCATTATGGACTCTAATTTTTGACCTCTAGCTTCTGGGTGTTTACTTTGCTGGTGGAGGAGAGGTAATGAGGAAAGCGGTTGGGGTACTCTCACTGAATGGGCATGGGGTGGGGGTGTATGCATGCCTTTTGTGCATGGATTGTAATCACAGGAGGGTCTCTATGTAACAAAATCAAATATTCTGACCTGGTTGTTTGTACCTTATATTAACTTGAAATAAATTTATTTTTCAAAAAAATAAAAATAAAAATAGGAAATCCAAAGTTTAAAGTCTAAAATCAGTTGCTGTAAATAATTTCTCAGGTATGGATTTCCAAAGCAGATCTGGAAAGACTATTTTGAGGTTAGAAACCATCTGTGTGTAGTCCATAGACCGGATATTGTATAACATTTGGATCAGCCAAGGATGCTATCAGAACTGTGTTAGTTGGAAGTTACAGGCAAGTTTATAATTTGATTGCTCTTACCAACTCCTTCCCCTAGGCTGATAATGCTGGAACTTTGTAAAAAGTAACCCAAGCCTGTTTAGCATCATAATTTGGCCAACTCACTAAAAGCTTTGGGGAAAAATATAATAGTACGTTAAATGGGAGATCCCCAAATTCGGTATAACAACAAAACTTTTGTTTTCTCTTTAGTTAAGAGGAAGCATTTTATTACAAAATAGCAAAGATTTTGCAGAGAAGACCTCTGTAAATCACAATTTCCTGTGAAATCTTGCACCTATCTTGTAAGATTGCTTTGTTTATCAGATGAAGGGGAAAGCTCGGCTTATGTTAAATCTCCAATAAATAATCATGAGCCCTGTGACTTTAGGTAAGTTACTGAGCCATTCTGTGTCTCTGTGTTCTCATCTATAAAATGGATCTCATAATGCTTCTTTCAGAGTGTTGAGTGAAGGTTAAACGGCATAATAAATGGCGGACTCTTAGGAAAGCACTTATTGATAGTAATTGCTCAAGAAATGCATGTCATTATTATTTATTGTCTCTGTGTTAATAATGTATTCCACATTAAGAAAAAAACAAAAACATGAGCTCAGAAGGATTTATGCACAGGTTTTTTCAGTGGAGGGTAAGCAAATAGGGGAATAAAACTGAGGTGGGAGGTGCACAATTCTGCAGCATTAATAAGGAGAAAAAATTAAAGGACAAATACTGAGAGGCACTCACGAAGCAGTTTAGGTTTCAGTTGTGAAAGAGCTTGGAGATTATATCAAGTAATGTGGACTTCTTGATCAGAAAAGATGGAAAGTCAGCAAAGTCTTAAATCAGAGTCATCTGAACAAACCTGCTTCATGAATGATGACCAGGAGGGATGCAGATGATTCAGAAAGAAAAGGTGAGGAAAGGCAGAGAGAGACTTAGGAAGTTGTTGGAGCAGGTAAGTACAATAAAGACAATCCAGCAGCAGTGAAAAAGAGGAGACCTCCAGAGGACATGATCAACTCAATCAGCTGGCTGACCGGATGTAGGGGTAAAGGAAACAGCTGAACCTGATTGGAGGTTTCTCATTTGTGAGAATGGTTAAATGATGGAAGTAAGATGGAGAATGTGAATACATGATGGGATATGAGACCATTATAGATTATCCAATGGTTGACATCATCGGTGAGAGACACTGCCTAGAAATCATGCTTAGGAAAGAAAAGGACAGAGCACGGAACTCTGAGGCGTTTCTACATTTGATAACAGGTCAGAAAATAAAGGTGAGAACGTCACTGAGAAAGCAGAGAGTAGAAATTAGGCAGGAGGGCACAGCCATTGAAAATCTAGAGAGATGTGCATTTCAAAAGAAACAGGAGGCCAGCTGTTCAGCAGTTACAGTTTTAGGAATATTTAATCATTCAGAATGATTCAGAATGTTTACTTAGTGCTATTGATATGAGGAGGAGGAAGTAAGGAAGCAAGTTCAAGTTAAGTACATGCCCACTTCCCTTCCCACTCCAGATTTCTGGGAGGTCTAATTTAAAAGAGATAGGAAATGCTAAAATTAGAATCAGTTAAGAATATTGAAAATATTCTCTTACAATTATTGAAGTTGCTAAGAAACTGGAAAAATCTATGTGGCCTGCCTAAGATTTCAACCAGGGAAAGAGAGAAACAATTTGCACAGCATCATTTGACAAGAGGAATGTGGTGAACAGAATAAGGGCCTCCCAATGACTTTCATGTCCTATTTCCTGGAACCTGCAAATATATTGCATCCCATGGAAAAGAGGGATTAAATCTGCAGATGGAATGAAGGCTGCTTATCAAATGATGTTAAAGTAGGGAAATCATCCTGGATTATCTAGGACCAATGCAATCACAAGGGTCCTTAGAAGTAGAAGAGAGAAGCAGAAGTGTCAATGTCAGCATGATGTGAAGTGAGAAAGATTCAACTGATCATTTCTGGTTTTGAAGATGGGAAACATAATCCAAGAAACAAACTCAAGCACCTTCTGAAGTTGAAAGGGGACAGAAAAGGATTCTACAGAGCTTTGAAAAAAGGTTTGCAGCCCTGCTGATAATGAGGCCTACTTAGGATTCTTGACTTCCAGAATGTAAGATAACAAATTTGGGTGTTTTAAGCCAGTTTGGGTCAATATGGTAAAATGACCATAAAAACTAATACGAGGCATTAAGAGAAATAACAAAATTGGTTACTGCCACCCCTTTCTGTTTCTAAGTTACATATGTTGTAAGGGATCACATGGCCTACGCCAATTATATCAGAGGGAAAATTCTCTTAGCAAGGGATGTTATGATTGTATCTTGTCATTCAGTGAAACGGATTTATCTTCCAAACAAGTGTCTTTGTAATTCTTACACAATAAATTGGGCTATTTGTTTTAAAATTCAATCTGCCACCAGGAAGGGGGTCTCTTTTGACACAACTAACTTCATTCTGCCAAAGTTTCCAAAACAGTTTTTCAAGCCAGAGGTATAACCAAGGAGAGATGAGAATGCCCTCAGCTAAACTGGTTTGGGAATGGTGTCACCCCTCTTTATGAGGTTGGCTGATTTCTGCCTATTTGTAAAGGAGAATGAAGAGACAATCTGAGAACTGGGAACTAAACACAAGAAAATAATCTGGGTCTGGATTTAAGAGAGAAACATTCCATTAATTTACAAACCTTCTGTGGTTTTCTTCTGGTGAGAAAGAGCATAGAGGCAATTGCTAAAACCAGAATGCTTAAATTAGCTGTTGATTTGATTGAAAACAAAGGTTAATCCCACCTCTCCCTCTGATGATTTCAGTTTAGAATTGCTACCAACAGAATAAATAGGCGACATTTCTCATATTGTGTTCTTGGAATATATTTATACACGGTAACACAAAGTATTCTGCCTCTCAAGTTCAAACTCAGGATGATGGAGTGCTTCCCTGCTTCAGCCAGGTAAACATGATTTACAGGTATATAGTACACATATCTTTCTCATATTTTAAAGTTTAATTCACTCATTGCCTTGATTTGTGATTTCAAGTATCCATTTTGCTAGTAATAATAAGAGAAGACTACTTTTTCCTTTTGACCTTCCTATAAAAATGTTTATTTTTGAGGGCTACTTGTGGATAAGACCAGAAGTATGATAAATAAAGAACAAAAATAATACTTCAAGATTCTTTCTTGCTGTACATAGAGTTTTCACATGGTTTCCACCATATGGCCTATAGGACAATTACTACCACCACCACCACAGCCATCACCACTATTAATACAAGTTTTTGATACTACCACATTCTTTAGAAAATATCTGCTCCAGTCCGGCCATTATCCTCAACAATTCTGTTTTCTACAATCTTCTCTCCATAATGTGGTCTTTTCTACCTGCTGGTGTGATCTAGGGTTGAAGCATCCTGAGTAAAAATGGGTGCCCTAACACAATTTCTCAAGATTTTGGTCATAAAAATATTATCAAAAGTTCAACCCTTGTCTCCTGAAGTACCATCAGAAAAAGAGAGTCAAGAGGTTTGAGGAGAAGGAAAGAAAAGTTTATTGCTTTCCTGGCAAAGAAGGAAAATGCCAGACAAGGATTTCAAATCCAAATTCCTGCTTCTGAGCAGAGGCACAGAGTTTTTAAAGATTCTGCTCTCACAATCCCATCTTGGGCCAAGAAAATTTTAGGGCCTTTGCAACAGTCCTGTGCCCTCTGCCCAGATTAATCCCATCTTCTGCTAAGATACTGTGACCACTGCCCAGATTTCATTGGGCCCAAAGAGACATTCCCTGCCCCTGCCAACTGTTGTCTTGAGGCAGGGATGAAGGTTTCAGTTCCCCAAAAGTTGGGGAGAATTAGCTGGGCGTGCTGGTTCAGGCCTGTAATCCCAGCCCTTTGAGAGGTTGAGGCAGGTGGATTGCCTGAGTTCAGGAGTTTGAAACCAGCCTGACCAAGAGCAAGACCCTGTCTGTACTAAAAATACAAAAAACTAGCTTGGTGGTGTGGTGGGTGCCTGTAGGCCCAGCTACTTGGGAGGCTGAGGCAGGAGGATTGCTTGAGCCAAGGAGTTTGAGGTTACTGTGAGCTGTGTTGCCACAGCACTCTACCCTGGGGGACAGAGTTAGACTCTGTCTAAAAAAAACAAATTAGAGAGATAGAAAATATATTTTCTATTTATTTTTTTCAGAACATTCCTTCTGCAACAATAACTACTGAACATTCATAATACATGGTTACATCCATACCCCCTCAGACTGCTGACCACGTCCTTTGTTCAAGTTCATTAACAGTTTGTATGTAAAGTTTCTGTTTCTGACTTGTATAATGTGATTCTACAGTCACCATGGATTCTCACCAAATCAAAATAGAGGTTTTTTGTGTTTTTTTTTGCAGGTTTTGGCAGAGCTGGGTTTGAACCTGCCACCTCCGGCAAATGGGGCCGGCGCCCCACTCAGTGAGCCACAGGCGCCGCTCCAAAACAGAGGGTTTTTACTCCTCCTTATTCATTCACTATGTGCACAGCTCAATGAAGCACATGTTGAAAGAATCATGGATAATGATCAGTTTGTCTTTTTTTTTTTTATTGTTTGTGATTCATTGAAGATACAAAGAATTGGATTACACTAATTGTGGTTGTTTGGTAACGTCCCTCTTGTAATTGTGTCCTGCCCCCAAGAGGAATGCATTACACCATGACCCCCTAGTCCCTTCCATCCTCCCGTCTTCCCGATCTATCCCTCATTCCCCTACCCTACCCCTTGTAGTAGCTCATCTACTGCCTTCATATTAGAATGGAATACATTGGATTCTTGGTTCTCCATTCTTGTGATGCTTTACTAAGAAGAATGCATTCCACCTCCACCCAGGTTACTTCAAAAGATGTAAAGTCTCCATCTTTTTTAATGATTGAATAGTATTCCACGGTATACATATACTACAGCTTGTTAATCCATTCCTGGGTTGGTGGGCATTTAGGTTGTTTCCATGTTTGGGTGATTGTAAATTGAACTGTGATAAACAGTCTAGTTTAAATGTCTATGGTAAAAGGAGAGGGGAGATGCCTAGTAATGGGATTTCAGAATCAAATGAGAAGAAGTATGATCTCCTTCCAAAAAGTTTGTATTAGTTTGCAGTTCCACCAATAGTGTAAAAGTGTTCCCTTCCTTGCACATCCAGGCCAGCATCTGAAGCTTTGAGGCTTTGTGATGTGGGCCATTGTCCCTGGGGTTAGGTGGTTTTGATTTGCATTTCTCTGTGATCAGGGATGATGAGCATTTTTTCAAATGTTTGTTAGCCATTCATCTGTCTCCATCAGAGAAGTTTCTGTTTGTATCTTTTGCCCAGAGGTAGATGGGATTGTTTACTATTTTTTTGTTGATTAATTTGAGTTCTCTATAGATTCTAGTTATCAGCTCTTGAATCTAGTTATCATATCTTGAATCTGCAAATATCTTTTCCCATTCTGAAGGTTGTCTTTTTGCTTAACTTGTTGTGTCCTTAGCTGTGCAGATTTTCAGCTTAGTTAAGTCCCATTTATTAATTTTTGCTTTTGCAATGGCTGCTAAAGTCTTTGTTATAAAATCTTTCCCCAGTCCAATGTCATCAAAAGTTTCCCCACACTTTCTTCTAAGATTTTTATCATTTCGTGTCTTAGATTCAAGTCTCTTATCCATCTTGAGTCAATGCTTGTCAGGGGTGAAATGTGGGGGTCAAGTTTCAGTCTTTCACATTAAGTTATCCAGTTTTCCCAGCACCATTTGTTGAATACAGATTCTTTTCCCCACTTAGGCTTTTGTTTGGTTTATCAAAGATCAGATGGCAAGTAGACACTGGTTCCATCTCTTGGTTTTCTATTCTGTTCCATATGTCTATGTCTCTATTTTTGTGCCAAAACCATGCTGTTTTGATTACTGAGGACTTGTAATATAGCCTGAAGTCTGGTAGGTTGACTAAGGCTATTCCTAAGAATAGCCTTATCTATATGGGGTTTTACTTGGGTTCCATACAAGAATCTACTCTTGGGTGGCGCCTGTGGCTCATCGAGTAGGACACTGGCCCATATACTGAAGATGGCAGGTTCAAACTTGGCCTCGGCTGAACTGAAAACAGAAAAATAGCCGGGCATTGTGATGGGCGCCTGTAGTCCCAGCTACTTGGGAGGCTGAAGCAAGAGAATCAACTAAGCCCAGGAGTTGGAGGTTGCTGTGAGCTGTGTGACGCCACTGCACTCTACCAAAGGCAATAAAGTGAGATTCTGTCTCTACTAAAAGAAAAAAAAAAAGAATCAGCTCTTCTTTTTCTACTCCAGTCCTGAAACTCATTAAGCCATATCACAGGTCTGAAAATATTAACATACAATATATTTAGTTGTGAGTGTTGCTCATAGTAGATGCATAGTTAACGTTCTTTAATTACCTGATCTTCCTCATAAATTCTCTACAGTGGGAAAAGGAGCCTCAGCACCTTCTCTGTATAACTTTCATGTTGCTTAAGAAATTCTTACCCCAATTGAGCATTATAACATGAGCACAATGGAGGTTCATTCCACACTTGTGAAACAGTGCTTCTGGTGGGCTTCCATAAGATGGAAAGACCCACACTGTTTCCATCTTGAGACTAAGTTCTCAGATTGTGCCTCATGGTCTTCTGCATTTACTTGGAAGGTGGGGAAGAGATACCCATTTCTCAAGCACCCTGGCCTGAGCTACAATACATCTCTTCAGTTTCCATTCTGTGGGTAGGCAGTCACACGGCAGTCACATGGTCCCATTCTTGTCCCCTTCTCAAAGCAAAGGGGACTAGAATGTTTAGTTCCTTGATGTGGAGCCACTTCCTTACAACAACTCCAAAGATTAAAATGGAAGGACAGATCTGTGATGATCAGTTAGAGCCTCTGACACAAAAGTCAACTTATATTTGATATAGGTAAGTAAGTATATATACACTTAACACACAAAACACACTAGATACTATGCATTTCATATATTATTTCACCTCGTATCACTCTAGCAGAAAGCAATGTGTTTTATTTTACAGGCAATGTATAAAACCTTGAAGCTCATCCAAATCTATAATTATCTGATAAACCCTTTTTCTTAGCGCAGGATATAAAATATGTTCACATCTGTTGTAGATTCACATATTGGCCTTGAGTCTTTATACTTTAGCCATGTAACTTTTCTGTCCCTCTCTTGGAGGAACTTGCTTTCCTGCCCCTTCACTTTGAGCTCAGCCATATAATTTCTTTGACTAATAGGATGTTAGAGAACATAACACAAGTAGGGGCTTAAAATGTACTTGTGCATTTGAATTTCCCCTCTGGCATTTCTGCCACTACTCTTCAAAGAACATGCTACAGCTAGTTCAGTGGCCTAAGAAGGGTACAAGGAATGTAAAACAAAGTTGCTGCAGCTGACCCTCAGCTATGTAGCAAGAAACAGAGGGGTCTAGCTGAGCTCAGCAGAGATAACTGACCTCTATCTAGTGAGTTCGTAAATCCAGGAGAATGCTTATTGTTGCTGAATGCTACTGAAATTTCATGCATTGCCCAGTATTATTGTGGCAATAGCTAATCAATACAACACATTTCAGTTTTAAAATTTTTGATACCAGCACGACAGTGTGTGTCTGAAGCCTCAGTTACTCAAAGGCTGAGGTGGGAAGATCCCTGGAGCCCAGAAGTTCAAGGCCAGCCTGGCCAAGGTGGAGAGACCACCCCTCTATTTTAAAAAAAATTACTCAAGAATTAATATACCCATATTATCACAAAAATCATTTTCCTCTTTCTCAGGGCATTCTCCACTTTAAAATTTCCAGAACACCTGGACTTTATGCAATTCAGATGGTAATTGATTAGTGTCCTTCAAATGCAAGGTAATAAACCGGAGAGCGAGATCAGTCCACTAACGCTATGGCTGCCATTAGGTGTTGCTTTTCAAGAGTGTCCAGCACAATCCTACAAATATCTGTGATAACACTGTTGGCGAGATTCCGGTACTGACCACAGGGTCCTTGTACTTCAGATATTAAGATCTTCTTTCATACTTACCTTACCTTCTCAGCCATTATCCCTCCAGCATATCCCCATGTCAGTGTGGCTACAAAATCAGCATACTGGGTGGCGCCTTTGGCTCAGTGAGTAGGGCGCCAGTCCCATATGCCGGAGGTGGTGGGTTCAAACCCAGCTCCAGCCAAAAAACTGCAAAAAAAAAAAAAAAAAGAAAATCTGCATACTGTGTTTTAATTGTCCTGCTCGCAAACCCCCTGGGCCCATGTTTGAGACCAGGTAAACAGCTAAGGCTCTCTAGACTCCTCGTGGCTTTTTCTAGGGAATGTAATGATGGTAAAGATCAAGGAAAAAGAGATGCTTACAGTCATCTTCCTTGAAGTCACCTCTCCACATTTTTCTCAGATTTCTCCAAATCCCAGCACTAGGTAAGCAACCAATATTTTAAGAATTTGCATTTTTTAAGCCACAAGACTTTTGCTATACTGTTGTTGCAATGAATTTAGAAGTCTGCTACTGTTCAAGCAATTGCCCCATCTTAATAAATCAGCTCCACACTAATGCAGTATCTCTATGAGCAAAAGGCTGCCTTGGGTCATTTATCCCATCTTTTATGATGTTATGTGCAATAATTTGTTTTAAATATTAGATATTTAAGGGGAATTTTTTCAGGGGCAATAGCTGTAATAGTGGAAACTAAGATTTACAGAATGAAGGATTTAAAATATCCCTTAGCTTGCAAACTGTCAGCCAAAGTCAGCCTTCAGCCAAGGAGCTTGCCGAGAGATTTTGCTGAGCTGGAAAGGACTTTTAAATTCATTGCAGGGCATGGATTCCCAGTTTTAAATCCCTGTCATACCTGTTGCCTTATAGCAGTGTCTCTAGTACCTTCTCCTTTCCTTTATTCAAAGACATTTGAATTCAGGATCTCTGTTATCAGCAGTCTGATTTCACAGATGGAGAAAAATGAGGTTTAAGTGGATGATGTGGTTTGTCTGATGACCATATAATAAAATGGGGAAGGAGAGTCCTGTCCTCTGGACTCTGGGCCTTTGATGATAAACTGGGATTCAGAACTTTGTGTATATTGAAAGACGTATTGACAGAGTTGAACTCAGAAGCTATTATTTTTATTCTAAAGCAAAAATCAGTGCATCCAGATGTCCGGCAGGCTGGCGTGCAAGAATAGTGGAAAACTGATGACCAGAATCAGGAAGAATAGGCCAGTAGGGAGGAAGGCTCTCCAGGTTTCTTCTTCCAGGACTGGACAGCTGCTGAGAAATGGTAAATGTTTCCTTTCTGGAGCGAACTCTGAACTAAGTAAAGGTGCCAAAAATATAGATGAAAGGAAAAACACGTAGACATTGAAATTGACTCTCTTTCTCCAAGTAAAACAGATGGCTGGAAAGAAGTCAAAGAAGCTGAGTTGAAGACTGAATGGGTTGTCTTGGGAGAGGCGGAGACATTGTCTTATAAGTTTTGGAAAATAATCAACTTTTAAAGCTAATTAATTCAGATTTCTCTTCCCGGGGGGCTGTTATCACACTGGCTGAATAAAGACTTAGGGCAAGAAATTTTCAGTGGAGCTAGTGACTAAGAAACCTAGAATACCTTACACCAGCAATTCTTGTTTGAGAAGAGAAAGAGAAGAAAAATTTGTATCCATGGCCACATACCAAGTGGGAAATGGAGAGAAAACAAATTACAGAATTTGCTCAAATCTCATCGTGTGCTTGCTATTAACAATACGATGAATTTTGATATCTTGGCGGAATGTAGGTTGAAAAAGAGAAACAATTTGGGAAAGAAGAGGCAGATAGGTGAAGTGTGCTTTCCTCCTGCAGGGAAGGGGTGGTGATGGTCAGATATAAGCCTTTATGACTAAGAGTCAGTGAGGCACAATCCTTCAGAGCTGAGGATGAGGCAAGACTGTGGAGATGTGGAGATCTCCGAGGAGCAGTAATTCTGGAGGTTGGTGGAGTTTGAAGGGGGTCTAGTTAGAAGGGCCAGAGTTTGCAACTGCCAAGGAGAAGAGTGTAAGAGGAGATTAAGATCCGGCCTCCAGCAGAAGGTGCTGGACAGCAAAGGCTAAACAGTGAGACATCAGGAATCCAGGCTAATCAACTAGGGTAAAGAGATATAATTTTTATTTATCAATTAAAAAAAATAAAAAGTAGGGTTCCAACTCCAAATCAGAACTGGATTTATCAGAAGGAACAAGGACGTGAATCCAGAAGCTTATTCGGATTCTACAATATTTAGCACAGAATTGCAAACTTGTCATCTGTGGTTAAGTGACTAATTCTCACATAAATTGGATTCAATTTTTACCAAAGTACATTACTTAAACATTAATTTTTAATTCAATTTGTTAATATGTTGTTTAGGATATTGTATCCTCACTTATAAGTGAAATATGTAT